>BPLR01012730.1:0-50123 GCA_021605095.1 Caerostris extrusa | reverse complement strand
CTCCACAAAGTTTAGAACTGAATTATTTTTTGCTGTGGAAGATCAAAACCTTGTTAAACCTAAACTAATTTTTGTTGGACAATTTGACATCCTTTAAAACTCTTAAAAATATATATGTTACTTATTAGCTACAGTAATAGAAAATGTGACATCAGAGTTTGGAAAAGGGGATATTTCGTCACTTTTTAAGAAAAGCATAAGACTGTTCAGAATACTTTTTTGGTATTTTACATTTAAATTACTACTTCCTTGGTAATTTTACGTTTTATCTCACATAGAATCGACAAAACGCAAAACGATTGCCGACAGAAAAGACTGTGAGCTGGAAATTAAATGAAAGGAAATTCTTGTTTTTCCAAACAAATAGAAGATTGTTCTAAAGACATTACTTAAAAGTAATATTATTTCGAAAGGGAAAACAATTAAATTTTGTTTTTTTAGCGCAAATGTTTAAATTGTAAAATGCTACTTAAGTTTGCTTATTTATTTAGTTAAGGTCGTATATATGAACTAGTCATTTAATTAGAATTGCCCATGTTAAACGATATTATGTCAACAGCTACTCTAACGCTCTACTATTAGAATTGTGCATGCAAACTTAGTCGTTTAATTCAGATCTCTTCTGATAATCGGTATGTACTAGTATAAGCTAACAGCTACTCTAACGCATACTGTTAGATTGCGCATGCAAACTTAGCCATTTAATTGGGAGTTGCCTCTGTTGACCGATATACTATTAGTAAGCCAATAACTACTCTAACGCAATAATATTAGGATTGTGCATGCAGTTATAGTAGGAGGGGTGTATATGTAGCTTAGTTATTTAATTAGGTTGTATATGACAACCGTTATGAAATTATATACCAACCGAAATGCATGAGCCACACATGAATTTCTATGATAGAATTTTTTGCTAGCCTAGTCATTTAATTAGGACTCTACATGCTAACTACTATGTATATGCCACATTTGAATTGCTATAATAATTATAGCTTTGCTAATTTTATATTGAAACTGTATGTACTACCTTTGTCGATTAGTTGGGCCGCATATTCTAATCTCTAAGCTATTATATACTATATGCATATGCCATATATGAACTACTATGTATATGCCGCATCTGAACTTCTATGCTATTAGAACTTCATATGCTAGCCTAGTCATTTAATTAGGACCATGCATGCTAACTACTATGCACATTTGAATTGCTATGCTATTATATGCTGAGCTACTCTAACTATGTGCTATTAGAACTGCATATACTACCTAAGTTCTATTAATTTAAAGCACATAGCTAATCGCTGAGCTATGCTGCAACTATTATACCATAAATAATAACATTAAGGAAGTTACTGCATATGCTGTCAATGTAAAGTTCTCAATATAAACTAAATTTAATATGATGAAACTTTATATTTTGAAAATTGTAAGCTAAACAAATGGTTGTTTGTAATGAATAATTTATTTTTTTTGTCAATTAATTTTAAAGATATAATTATTTCAAAACATATTTCAAATTATACTATTTTAATTTCAGTCATTTTCATTTGTTGTAAAACATTTTGGTTAATATTAAAGTAAAACTTAATCAGGTTACAGAATGATGTTATCCTTGTATGAGATCGGCGACATGGCAGAAAATTCAAAACTAATAAAAAAAAATGTGTATAGTTAATATTTAAAACACACACATTAACGTTTTTGCGCATCACAAAAATACATCCAAATGTTTCTTGAAAAATAAATGACAATTATAGGACTTGAATATGTTAAGATGTAAATTTTATATAAAACGTGCCACTGAACTTAGGATGTACCAATCTTTTAGACATGTTCTCTGTTTGTCATATTAGATTGTTGAGGCTATCTTAAGCAAAAATGGATAATTAAAATTTTTTACTGTCTCAGTTCATAATCATAAATAAACAAAAATCAAGTATGCGATAGTAATTTGTTTTTTTGAAATGTTCGTGGTTGTAGGATAAACAAATATATATATATATATATGTGTGTGTGTGTGTGTGTGTGTGTGTGTGTGTGTGTGTGTGTGTGTGTGTGTGTGTGTGTGTGTGTGTGTGTGTGTGTGTAATGTGTTGTGTGCGTGTGTATTCCTAATTGATCTAATCGTCAACATAATCCATTCTAAGTTAATTTCAGCAAAGCTGTTTTGCTATAGTTCCATGGTTTCATTTCATGATTCGATTTTTTGTGTCATGAAATGGGCTACTACCACTATATCGTTTATTCTTCAATTTTTACGCTATCAACTCTAAATGGAAAGTTATTCCTCTGTCAAGGTACGTTATCGGAATACATTGCTAGATATGTCTTTTTGACTTGAATCGTTCATCAGCAAACAGAAATAACATTGATTTATAACATCCACCAACAGGAAGGTATCTGTTTATAAACATCCTTAAAGCCACCTCTCCTTGAAATGTTATGATTGGTTTTATTTGAAATTATTATTATCTATCTATGAATCATATAGTTTTTTTAGTTTCAAGTTATATATTATATTGGTAATTTATATTATATTGGTATTTATTTTTATGTTAGGATTATATATTAATATTGGTTTTACCAATATATTTCGAGTTTTTAAAGATTTCTGTACAATATTTCCTGTGTTTTATACCCTGTTGTTCTTTATTTTAGGATAAATTTGTATGCACTTTTTGTCTGGCAATGTTTTCTTGCCGTCCAACCCTTCACCATCCTATTTCAAACAGCTAATGAGCAGTCCGGAACATAAACTTTTTCGAGATGTCTGTATGTGACGCCCTTCAGGTTTTTGTATTACAAAATGCTAATATGGTAATGGTTTTGTTACACAATCTTCGTGTAGCAAATACTGTCAGTAGCTGTTGTTGGGGAAATCGTCGTATATCTATGTCATTCTTCGTCAGATATTGTTGTTTTTGTATATACTAGTATATATATATAGATAGTGAAGAACTTACTATATCAATGCAAAAATCAATCAAAGGGAAAATGACAAACAATAATCTAGGCACACGATCATTTACACGACAACGCCACAAACAATAATTCTACATGTAGGTTATGTACTTTATATCAGCAAATCAAATTGTATGGTAAAACAATCATAACATTCGCAATACAAAAAATATGGTATTGTAATTCTGTAATGGTGTTGTTGTACGATTCGCGTGTAGTGAATACTGTTGTTCATTTTGTTGTTCAAAATGGTCTAAGTTTTCTAATTTCTTTCTTATTGAATTTTCCTTTGTTTTCGTGCTGATGTACGGTGTGTTTTGTAGATGCATGTATATATATAAACTCGCATATAAAAACATAAGTGTACTATGTGTCAGATAATACATGGCTTTTATATTTTCTAAACTAGTTAAACATGTTTTTGAAATGGATATCCATTTGTTAAATCACAAACTCTGAATAATCCTCTTATTCACGAAAGTTTCTGGGCTCTTAATTTATTCGGAGATGAAAAAGTAATTCGATTAGTATGTTAATCAGTGATATTCAGAGGGTAAATCCTTTAGAATGATTGCACTTTATCCAACAAGTCTGAAGTTACTTTCTGCTAGATTACGTATTAAAAGAAATTGTACGAACACGTACTCATTTAATTCTCTTTAATTAACTTTCTCAACTGTGGAAGCATGAGGATTTTGAGAAGCAGGGGAGGGAAGAAAGTTAAACTCCATAAGATGGAAAAGGATGAGGGATTTAAATATGAAGAAACAGATTTATTTGCATACGTATAATGAGTAATTCTTTGATTTTCTCTTTTACACTTAACTAATCTCTTAGGGATATACATGTCTTTATATAAATTGTGTAAGTCCTCCCAAGTGAAACTTTTCCCATTAATTTTGTACTGTTATTAATTGTTATTCTTTTAATAAGCATACACATTTAAATATATTTCAGAAGGGATGAGAATAAGAAATTGACTGTCCTTTTAAAAGTATTTATATTTAAAGTACTGGCTCTCTATTTTTCGGAAAGTGATAGATTAATATGGATTCAAAAGTTAATGCATTAACTGATCAAATAGTTATTATAATATAACTACAGTACAGTACAGTAATTATAAAAATTTTTAACATTAACAAAAAATCTATAACGCCCAATTGTATTCAATAAAACATAAAATTAAAAACTATTGAATTCTATAAATGATTTTCAATTGATTAATAAAAGGCTGAAAGTAACTTTTATATGGTCTATGAATTTTTATTTAAATTATTTTTTTACTTTTGTAAGGGAGATTTTACTCCATATAATACAACAAAAGCAATCCTTTAAAGTCCCTTTTGAAAGAGAATATTGCCACTATCCTGAAAGAGACAAACTATTATCCTGAAAGATTTTATTACTACTATCCTGAATGAGACTATTTCCACTATCTTAAATAGACTATTGCTAATAACCTGACTATCATCAATATCCTAAAAAATTTTATTACTACTATCCTGAAAGAGACTATTTCCACTATCTTAAAATAGACTATTGCTAATAACCTGACTATCATCAATATCCTAAAAAATTTTTATTACTACTATCCTGAAAGAGACTATTTCCACTATCTTAAAATAGACTATTGCTAATAACCTGACTATCATCAATATCCTAAAAAATTTTATTACTACTATCCTGAATGAGACTATTTCCACTATCTTAAAATAGACTATTGCTAATAACCTGACTATCATCAATATCCTAAAAAATTTTATTACTACTATCCTGAAAGAGACTATTCCCATTAATTTAAAAATAGACTAGTGGGTTAATATCCGGATTATTATCAATATCCTGAAAGTGGCTGTTGCCATTATCCTGAAAGATTATTGCTACTACTCCTGAAAGATACTACTAACACTATTCTGAAAGAGATTATTGCTTTTAACGATTATCTTGAAGAAATTTTTAAAGTATAGTTGCCGCCCATTTGTATGCTATACGCCAGAAAACATTATAACTAAAGTTTTACGGGGTATAGAAAGATAAACATCATATTTAAAGACGAAAATAGACATAGACTATCTATTAAGGATGCTAGTATGACATACGCAGAGCAAAGCAATTTTAAAAGAAAACAGGCTGGCAGTTATTAATGACTTTTTTTCACTAATATTTATTTTAATGTTATGTATATTAAAATTTTAATTATTTTATTGTAATCAATCCTCTCCAAAATTACTTTTTTTTTTCCTTTTTGTTTCTTATTATATTACTGTTTGAGTCTGTCTAATTGGTAGATCTGTGTTTCATGAAGAAAATAGCCAAACATTCATGTCATACGCACCAAAAAAGGAAAGTCATTCATATTGTTGACATTGAAAGTAAGAAAAGTGATTCAACAACTCTCATTAAAAATCTTTTTAGTTATTTTACTTAGGCATAGGTTAATTTTAAATTATTAAAATTAAATACATGTAATCATTACCAAAATTTTTTTAAGTAAACGTAATCTGTTGTTTTTTTTTTTTTCGTAAAACTGATAGCCATAAACATTTTTAAAAGATGTTGCATGCAGATACAATATCGAAAAATAATTTTTAAAATATGTAAACATAAAAAATATACATTATAAAATATCGTTTCAACATTAACATTAATACATATACATGCATGCAGACAGTCCTTTTTCAGCGAGTATTCAGTTAGGAAATCTATTTCATTAGTAATACAGTTATATAGTGCAAGTGCACTCATTTGTGATGTCAGTTACAGTTACAAATAAAAATGGCTTACAATTGCAACAGAATGCCTTGCATTATTTTATATTTTCTGTGATATGTTTTATAGATTCTCTATGTTTTCTGCGCAATATATATAATACAATATGGAGTTGTTTCAACGATATAGAGGTACTTGAATTTGAAAATTAGCATATGAAAGCTATATCTGCCAGCCACAGAAAATCTCTCATTATTTTATGTTTTCTAATAATCATTCATAGATTTTTATGGTTTCTATTCAAATACAGAATATATTCCTCACACTATATGAAATGGAATGGTTTCACCATTCTGAAGACATTTGAATTTCAAATTTAGAAGAAGAAAGCTATATCTGTCAGCAACAGAATATCTTGCATTATTTTATGTTTTCTGGCAGACGTTTCGCAGATATTATATGGTTTTCTATACATTATATACAAATGCAAAAAAACTCTTTACTAATGGAAATGTTTCACCATAATGAAGGCAAGGATATTTTAAATTTTGAGGAAGATAATATAATAATATTAAAATAATGCATAATATAATAATAAGCTTGCTTACTTAGATTGTAGACTACTTTATTTACAATCTAAACTCTTCAACAACTTAATAATTAAATTAGATTATACCTTAGGGTGTGACACAAAGGAAATAAAATAAAGAGTCTCTTTTAAGAATAAAAATATTCAGTTTCTCTAGCACTTCAGTTGCCAACTTTATGCCCACACCATATAGAAAAACGATACTACTTTTTCACGATCTAAAATATTTGAGAGTGTCCTCAAATGCATTCGCTACAACAATTCATTTTTCCAACGCGGTGCACTCTCTTTCTTCTGGATGTCCCTAACGTAAGAGTGGACCATAAATACCCGTGCCAATTCCTTCACAAACTACTTTGTAATTCCCCTGCGACAGAAGATCCATAAATTGTTGGAACATATGAATTTTGCATGGAGCCAGCGTGAAATTTATTCCGTCAGATCTGGTTCTCTACATCTAGGGGGATGATAAAAAGAAGACTTCTAATGTATCATTTTAACATGTTAAAATAAGTCATATTTTCTTTCACATGAGTTAAATACTTAATTCTTTAAAGTGCATAAAAGGAAGGCACCTGATGTGTCATTTTAACATCCTAAGTTAAATAATGTTTCTTTTTTTATGTGTTAAATACGTAATTTTTAAAGTGTATAAAAAATGAGATTCCTGATGTATCATTTTAACATGCTAAGTTAAATAATGTTTTTTGTTTTGGATGAGTTAAATATTTATTTATTTAAAGCTCATAAAGAAAGATTCCAATGCATCATTTTAACATTCTAAAATAAATAATATTTTTTTTTTGAGATGAATTAAATACTTAATTCTATAAAGTACATAAAAAATAAGATTCCCAATGTATCATTTTAACATACTAAAATACTTAAGTCTTATTTTTTTCTTTTCGATGAGTAAAATACTTAATACTTCTCCATTTATGTGCATAAGATTCCTAAAGTATCATTTTTAACATGTTAAAATAAGTCATATTTTCTTTTAGATGAGTTAAATACTTAATTCTTTAAAGTGCATAAAAAATAAGATGCCTAATGTATCATTTTAACTTGCTAAAATAAATAACGTTTTCTTTTAAATTAGTTAAATATTTAATTTTTTTTAAATTGTACAGTAACATGGGAAAATGTGTAATAAATTTTTAAAAAAAAAATATGAGTATTAAGAAAATAATATAAATATTAGTATAGTAAATTAAAAATATATACAAGTATACTAATGCCCTTATGAAGGAAAAAAAATTATATATACACCATCTAATGTTTTAAAGCACATAATAGCATTCCATTGTAACATATTTATTTAATAGAATACTAATAATTCATGTATTATATACTGTATCAAGATAATGTTTGCTTTTTTTAATTTACTCGATATAAACATTTACTTAATTATTTAATAAATAAATCATTTCTTATAACTGAAAATCACTTTTTGTTGAAAAATATAAAGAAAAAAAGAAATTATATCGAAAGTTTGCTTGGTAAAATTAGGTTCGCCAAATATCTTCTTTGCACATCAAGATCACTAAACCTTCAACCAAGTGAATATGTGTGTGGCAGGTTGGTCCACCAGATTCAATCATCCAAAATGTCACAAACCTCTATACAACTATTGAGCAATACCTGTCATAATATATCACGGCATTGAGATTCTTTACCAAGCTCTGATGTATAATACTATCCAATTACTATCCACTACAAAAGAAATGCTTCGAAATTATTATTTAATATGCAATGTATCATTTCAGCCTCAAGGTTTAAATCATTCCCTTTATGTGCATTCGATTTATGCATATTTACTTCTTTACAGTGCTATAAGTTATTCTGCAAACGAATGCCTTTATTTAAATTATTAGGTCATGCACTAAAAGCATTTTAGAAATATTAAAAAAATATTAAGAATTCTCTATTAATATATAAATTAATTAAAGGATTCTCTATTATTATACAAATTTATTAAGAAATATTATTATTAAGAATTCCCTATTAATATATAAATTTATTAAAAAAATTAAGAATTCTCTATTATTATATAAATTTATTACAGAAATATTAAGACTTCTCTATTAATATATAATTTTATTAAAGGTATACTAAGAAATCTCATATTAAAAGGAAATATTTTCAAACAATATTTAAATGGATTAATTTTACAAATTTTATTCGAAAACCTATTTTTATACAAAACTATTTTTGTACGTTTTTATAAAAAAATAATATTTATCTTAAAAAGAATATTTATTTTACTAATTAAAAACATAGCGTACAACTCAAAAGTATATTACACTGAAATGCTATTATAAGCTTCAAAGTATTTAACGTATAATGTAATTTTCACTTTTTTTTCATTAAAAATCGTCAATAGATGTTTTCCTTTTGTATAATTAATTATTACTTCTTTTTTTTGGTTTATTATTTATTTATTTTTTTTTTTTTTTTTAAATTAATGGCGCATTCTAACAATGATAACTAGCATTTCATTTTTAATCAATAACATAATCATTCATGCTATTTCTTATCTGTTGCTGTGTTAATTATATACGCTTTTCGATTATTTCTGACTAGTTTAATGACAAAATAAATCGAGTTTTCAATTAGTTTCCTTTCATTACTTTGGATACCTAATAAAAGAATTCAGTTAAAAGAGATAGTTGTTAATCAAAGATTCATAATTGACCCATTGTTTCTGTTAAATAAGAATAAACTATAGCACAACTTTCAATTTCAAAACAAAGAACATCGTTTCAAACAGAAAACTATCTAAAGAAATGTCCAACATTGTACAAAGAATTGTTTCTGAAATGAATTTCTTTTTTAAAAAGAATATCGTCACAAAATTTATTCAAGGGCCTTAATGGTCCTTTAACTACATGGATGAAAAAATATTTTCAAAAGTAATGATATTAATGAATATTTAAAGTTACGATATTAATGAGTATTTAAAACAATGATATTAATGAGTATTTAAAGTAAGTTTAATTAATAGAGAGTTTTTGTATAACGTCTTCTTATCATCCGACATTTTTTTCTTCCCAGCGCGCATGCTCATAGGAAATTTTGTACTTATTGCGCATGCGTATCTGTAATGCTGCACTACTGAGCTATTCCTATGAGCATGTGCGCTAGGAAGAAAAATACCGGACGATAAAAAAACGTTTTGCAAAAACTCTCTAATATTTAAAGTAATGATATTAATTAGTATTTAAAGTAATGATATTAATTAGTATTTAAAGTAATGATATTAAGGAGTATTTAAAGAAGATGTGGCCAACCCAAATGGTCTTGGGGGCCCCTTTGGAAATGCATCATGATTCTACGGGCCGCATATAAAATTATATATCCCCATATTAGATTTAGACCCATTAGACATTTCTTTGGAGTGAATAAATGAAACGTAATGAGTTATTATTTTTGTGTTTACTATTATTCTTACATGTAAACATAGATAATATAAAAATAATGATACTAAACGCACATTGTAAAGATAAAAATAAAATATCAAAAATACATAAATATAAATGAAATAAAAAAATGAAATCATTAAAAAAATATTTATTTTACTAGTGCGATATTTGTTTCTCTACTCATCATGAGTTCTCAGAATTTAATTTATTTATTCTTCGAACTCATACTTGTAAACTCATCAATAAAACGGGCAATATCTGTCCTATATTCGCAAGCATATTATTTTAAAATCAAAGTTAATTCTTTTCATAATTTCAGCAGTTCATTTTTGAATATTTATGGAGGCACAAATAATGCATTTTTTAATACATTGGTTTTCACTACTTTTGCCTTTATAAAATAAATATATTATGTAAAAGTGTGATAAATCTCACGGGCTGGAAAAATGTTCAAGGCTGGCCGCTGATTTAATTATTTAAACTATATTATTATTTAATAATATAAAATATAATTAATGATTAATATCATTACTTTTATTATTTAAGTAGTGATGTGATATTAATGAGTATTTAAAGCTCGAAGATTATGTATGTAGAGTTTCAAACGTTTTACAATATATTCAATTGGTGTATGTTAATAAGTAAAGAATATTCATGTAATATTATTTTTTTATCTATATAAGTAAGAGTGAATTTTTTTTTTTATAATTCTATTAAGTATAAAAAATTATTAATACAAGAAAAATATTTCAAAATGGAAAATTATTTGTCACTGAATTTTAATAAATGAAGCATTTTTATGCAATTAACAAAACATTTATCTAAGTTTTAATCTAGAACAGGGGTCTCCAAACTTTCCAGCCTTAGGGCCGTACTGTTTACTCCAGTAAGTACCAAGGGCCAAAACCGTTTTAATTTTTCTGCCATTATCTATAATTTCCAGTTAGTTGTTATGCTTAAGTTAAATTTTCTGCGTATTATGCTTGCATTAAGCTTTACCTAGCAAGTAAATAAAATCGAGTTATTATCATTCTGTATTTTTTTATCCAACTTATTATAGCAACAATAAGCTATTCGTTGTCGCGGGCCGGATGGATGACACTGGCGGGCCGGATTTGACCCGCGGGCGCAGTTTGGAGACCTCTGATCTAGAACATAGCATTACATATGGTTTATAATTAAGGGATTCTCATTTTTTTTTTTTATTGAAGTATAGTATCACACGAAGTATATCACGAGACTTACAGATGTAAGTAGCAAATAAATCAATAAAAAAAGCCCGTCAAATAAATGCTCAAATTTAAAAGTACATTAAAAAAGAAAAAAATAATAATAAAACCGATAGGAATTTATGAATATTGTAAAATGCAAATATTTGTTATTAACAAATTGCCACAGGTTTGGTGGCCATTTGACTCTATGGAGTGTTAGTTCATTCCTCAAAATTTCTTCTAGCATGTTCAACCCTGTAGGAGCTAAACCCTTGAGAGTGATAGTTTACACTTCATCAACTTAGAGCTAATCCTTTGAGGAATAAAGGGAAAGTACTTCTTCTGCTGACAGAAAAATATATTTTGATAATTTTATAGTATGTTGACGTTTTTAGAATAGACAATTGGTCCCTTTTTTTATTATTAATTTAACACTTGTTAAGTATTACTAAAAAAATGCATTGTTATCAACAAATTGACACAGGTTTGGTGTCCATTTGACTCTATGGAGTGTTAGTTTTTCCTCAAAATTTTTCTAGCATATTCAACCCTGTAGGAGCTAAAACCATGGTATCGGATGTTTACATTCTACCAACATTGCAGTTGCAAGGATTAATTGAAGATAATTTATGTCTATTCAAAAAAGGAGTTAAAATTGGCATGCCCAGTCAAAAATTGAGTGATTCTAAAATGAGTATAAAAATGGTGATATCTAAACCTTTGGGTTTGGTTGGTCTCTATATGGTCATTTTATGCACACTTTGGGCTAATTAGACCGGAACTTACAACTTAATGTGGATTCCGATGCACTCACAAATATCCATGCCACTGCCCTAATTTGAAGCTGAAGCCTGTGGCACCAAAGGCCAGAGCGCTGGCCAATTAGCCATCAGGCCGCCTAAGCCTTTGGGGAATAGAGGGAAAATACTTCTTCAGTCGACAGAAAAATTATTATAATTTAATGATTTCTATAGTATAATAACGATTTTAGAATAGTCAATAGGCCATTTTTTTGTTTTTAATTTAACACCTAATAAGTAACATTTAAAAAAAAAATATTTAAGGATATAAATGATTTCACAAAAAAAATAATTTTATAATCCCATTTTAATTATTATTTGTAAAATGAATTTTTCATTTATTTTATACACAGTTTTGTAGGCATTCCTCAAATTACTTTCAAAATTAAAAAGCAAATCGAAAAATTCATAGAATTTTCAATTAAAACATTTTACAGAGTCATTATTCAAAAATTATATTCCTCAAATAATTATATTCCTACAGTAATATTAGTTTCATAAGAAGGATTATTTAATGTAAATATTTTACATGTAGAATTAATTTAGTTTTAAATTAATAATGAGTACCTAAATATTTTCAATTGAATCTGTTCAAATATTTGCAATAAAATAAATAGAAATTTTCTTTACAAATTAAAAAAAAAAAGGTCTTTTCATATGTAGAGAAAAAAAAAATCTAATTTTTAGTTCGCTTTATTTTAATTATTTATTATTTCATTTATTAATATTTTCGATTTACAAATTTTAATTAAATAACGTTTGAAATTCTTGAAAATTGATCCGTATTGTTTAAAAATAGTTTGCGGAAATGTTGTATAGCAAAATTTGTAATTTAAAAAAAGAACATTAAAAATAACTGAATTATTATGCATGTAATTCAATTAGTAAATAATTGAATTACATGCAAAATACTAAGTACTAATATTTGAAAGCAATGCAAAAATTATAAATTTTGTTCAGCTGTATATCAGTTCTAAAATTTTTATATTTAATTATATAATTCTATAAAATTTCTGTTAAGTTCATTAATAATTTAAATGTAATTATAAATAAAATAAAATGTATATAATAAGCAAGAAAAATAAATTATATACAAAATAAAATAAATAATATTTATTTTTAAGCTAGCTTAAATGAATAAATAAAAAAAATTGTATCGATAATTTATTTAAGTAGCAATTCAGTTTTAAATAAAAAAAAATTGTATCGATAATTTATTTAATTTTTTTAAATAAATAATTGAATTACATTGAATTAAATTAGTAAATAATTGAATTACGTTGAATTGAATTAGTAAATAATTGAATTGCATTTCATATTAAGTAATAATATTTGAAAGCAAAACAAAAATTATAAACAAATTTTGTTGAGCCGTATATCAGTTCTAAGATTTTTATATTTAACTGTTTAAAATTTAAATTGAGTTCTTTAAACATTTAAAAGCAATTATAAATAAAATATAAAATTAATATTAAAATTTATTTCTAAGCATTTTTTAAATGAACAAATAAAAGAAATTGTATCTAAAATTTATTTATGTAGTAATTAAATTTTAAGAAAATATAAATAAGTTACAGAAATTCATTATATTAAACATTTAATTTCAAAGAACATTTGAGACAGCATTTATTTACATAGTCAGAACTGTTATTGAACAATTGTTACATTGTTATTTAAAAACAACTTCTGAACCAGTCATTGCTGTTGAAAGAAATTTTGTATTTCTATGTTTTAAAAGAAAATTAATTACTGATTCATAATATTAATTTAAATAGATTCTT
This sequence comes from Caerostris extrusa, assembly GCA_021605095.1. Lineage (NCBI taxonomy): Eukaryota > Metazoa > Arthropoda > Arachnida > Araneae > Araneidae > Caerostris > Caerostris extrusa. The sequence goes on along the minus strand of BPLR01012730.1, from coordinate 36,650 downwards.
TGGAAAATAATCTAGAATATAAAAGTAAAAATGTGAAAATTTTTAATTAGCAGTTGAAATGTACTTTTAAGTTTATTTTAAATACCCAATTAAAATCTCAAAAATATTCCCTTTCAGTTTCCTAATTAAAGAAAAACAATTATGAAATTCAGAAAACCGTTTTTTTGTTGAAAAACAGAGATTCTTTTTTTTTAAATTACTTTTGATCCAGTTCAAATGAACGATTACAAATGTCCTCAACATATATTTTTTAACAAATGAGATTTTGAGAAACCGAATTAGTAATTGAATCTCGTGCCAGAGTGAATATGAGGCTATTTAACAGAGGAACACCAAATAGAAGATAAATGCAGGAGCTTTGAGCAATGAGTTATGGAAGTCGTCGACGAAAATAGCAGGAATCCAATTAACGAGATCCTCCATTTTTTTCATCCCTTCAAAACAGGATTCTATTTCAATTTGCCAATATCTAGCTTAAATATTTTTTTTTTCTTCCTTTACTATTCGAAGGGTATAATGTTTTGAGACGACGTCTATCTTTTAATTAGAAAAGGCCGCCCTCCTAAATATTCCTGCCTTAAAAATTATTTTATGTGTTTTAACTTTTTTTGGTGTAAAGTTTCTTCTTTTTCATTGTTGTTCTAGGATTCTTGGCTCAGAGTTTCAAGTGCAAAAGCGTTAATTATGCTGTTGTGTTGTATTCAAATAACAACAGTAAGAAATTAATCTCGCTGATGTATCGAACTAATACGCCACTCCAATTACTTCTGTAACATATTGGATAAATGTTTTTATACGAACTTTGTCAAGATGTTATTGGCATTCTTTTCGGTCGAGAATTGTATTATGTTTGTCAAATTTTGGTTTCCCATTTATTAAAACTGGAAAGAAATATGCAGAGAAGGCATCCAAAGACCAAGCTGTTTGTGTTTGCCAGCTGCATTAGAAAGAAAAAAAATTATTTTTAAATTATAGTTTTATACATCATGATATTATTTCAATAATGTATTTCATAAATTATAACTATGGAGGCAAGGAGGGGGTGCGGGTATTTGAAGTACCATTGAAGTAAATATTGAATATTGAATTTAATCAATTCAATATATTCCTCTCATAAGCACAGATAATTTAAGAATAGAGGAAGGAATAGGAATTTTTTACTCCTAAACAACAAAAAGAATTTTAAATTTATCTTATTACTTAAATCTCAAAATCCTTCTGAACTCATAATTTTTAAAAACAAAAGACAAAACTGCATGTATATTTTTTTTTTAATCCCGTAAAAGAAGCTTCATACGATGCTTTTAACAAATCTAGACCAGTCGAATAATTATAACACAGATTTTTATAGTTGGTGGATGCAATTCTCAGAACATAATTTATTTTTTGAAAGATAATATTATTGTAGGCATATCAAATTTATTATCTTGTCAATTTTGCATAGCGGCAATACATTTAATTAATTGTTACGAATTCCTTTGAGTAAAAATACTACTACACCACACCGCACCATTGTGCCTAGAGCTAAGTTGCTCCCTTTACAGTTTGGGAATGATGTGAGTGAGAAGTTTAACAGGCCTCTGTGACGCTCTACGGTCGTATGAGACCAGGACTTACAGCTTAAAATGGATTCCGAACCACTACAAGCGTCCATAACACCGTCGGAACTCGAACCCTGTGGTACCGAGTCCAGAGCACTTGCCACTCAATCACCAGGCCCCTTCTGAATAAAAATATAATGATCTCGAAGGAAGCTTTGAGCATAAAATGCGTTTTTTTACAATCTAAATTGTCTGAATTTTTAACAGTATTTTTTTCATAGGCGTCATCGTAAAATAAATCTACTCTAAATCTCTATTATATTTTGAAGGATATTGCCATTAATTTAAAAAAAAAGATAATTTTTCTCTTTAAATCTAAATTCTTGACTGAACTTGTATGCCTTTCAACTTGCAAGAATTCCCAGGGAATGTTTTTTCACAGAACTATCATTAAAACTTTCGAAATATTCCACCACCCTATGGATTAACTGTAACTATCACCCCCGGAATCCTCCCATTCACTCTAAATCTCCTTTTCGCGTGCAAGAATCGCGAAATTCGTGGTAATTCATCCCTTTCATTCTTTTTGCCAGAACAACAACATAGAACCAATCGCCGCCATGAAAGAGGAACAAAGTTTTGCTGTTTCTTTTAATAATTCTGGAAGCATTATGCTTCAATTCCAACCTATTTATAGTTCTGAAAATGTGCTTTTGCAATGGGTTTTGTATTTTAAAAAATTTCATAAAGAAATATAATGTATTTTATATTTGAAACAAATGAAATTGATTAAAACCTGTTGATTTAAATTTGATCTTTGTATAATTCGAAACATCACATAGTTCAAATGAGTACTTTATTGAAACGCATTATGAAAGAGGCTTCCACTGAAAAAGAGAGAAAAATACATTTTTCATTGCTAAATGCTATAAATCATTTATGTAACACATATAAACTTGGCAACTATTACGATGATTGATTATTCGTATCTCATTAGAAGACCCCAAGTATTCTTAAAAGTATAGTATTAAAGAAAAATATGTATACCATTCTAACATGTTCAGAAAATTTGATACAATTGCGTAAAAACAATATATTTATAGAGTACTTTTCATTATTATTATTAATCTTTAATGTATTACATTAAAGATTGCAAGCGCATATTTTTTATTATCTGATCAAATTCGTTGTTGTTTCCTCTGGAATAAAGCTTGGAATAGTTTTACAAATATCACTCATAATATAACAAATAAAGAACTAAACATCAAAATATTTAGAGCATTGAAAGGCTATCATCTTTCAGCAACTAAGTAATTGTATTCAGTAACAATTTAAGAGCTTATGCAATGCCCGACTCTTGGCTTGGTGACGAAGTGCGCCCATGGTGAGCATTACGGCTGAGGTTCAATTCACTGGCTGCCTCGTTGTAGACACTGTTTCAAAAATACAGGAAGATTCGATGGAATTTTTGATGTTCAGCATCTTGATTCGTTAATCAGTCTACCTGGCGTGAGTTTTCCGAGTTGTCTTTCACATGGAAGTAGTTGCCCCTAAAATTTCACTCAGAAGGCACTTTTCTCCTTCTTCAGCGACACGGAGCCAAGTCAACTTCTATATACGGGTGTTCCATCACAACAGAAACTGTCACCTCCTATCCTTGAGTAGATTACTCACGGGATTTACGTCCGAGAGCCGGACACTGAGGATTAGTCAACAACAACATTAACGTATTTTTCTACAGTGTAGTTCAAAATTCTTCTTGGAAATGTGTAAAACTATTTTCCAGTTGTTATTTATTATTATTTTTAATTAATTAATATAAATTATTTTCATTTCCTATCATTAAGTAGGAGAATATTTATAGAACTGAAACTTTTTGGAGCTTTTTGTTGCTATTACATTGATTTAATCACGCTACAATAACTTATTTAAATTACTAAATAATTTTAGATAATGTTACTAGTTGAGATAACACAATACAAAAATAATACAATTTGTAAAATGTAATTTTTTCAGATTTCATGAAAATCCAAAATATTTATAACTAATTTAGTATAATAGAAAGTATAACTAATTTTATAACGTTATTATTATTTAAAATAGATTCTAAAGATAACAGTAAAAGTTTAAACATGCAAAAAGTTATAATAAAATGGCAGTTCTCTTATAATATGCGTCATTTTCTTGCTTGATTTTGAGACAATTAATTTTTAAATTATTAACTGTGCCTAATGATAATGATGGCTTTGCTGTTGATATTGATGCCTTTAATGATGATGATTAATAAAATCTATAGTTTAATGATGATTTTCATGAAAATGTTTCCATACATGTTAACTGGGAGACAAAATATTAGTTTAATTCTCAAGTTATGATAAAACTAATGGATTCATATAAACTTCGCAATTCACTTTAAACTGAAGGTAATTTAATCAGCTTTGTTTTCAGAATCTAATCAATTATCTTTAAGTGAAATTATAGTTTTATATATCATATCTTACAAAATATTTATGGTAGGTTATATTTAGGATAATATTTAAGATTCGTTATCCAATGAAGTGCTATATTCCACACAAGTCTTAAAATAATAATCTCCATAAGTCTTAAAAATCTGAGAGAAAATTTAGTAAGATAAATTGTGTACAACAATATTCGTAAATCCCATTTGAAAAAAAGTTTGAAATACTTATACAAAATAAAGTAAAGGACAATTAAATCAAGCAAGTAAGAGATATAATAAATAATATGTTTTTAAATATGTTTCAGATTTTCTGTTAAACCTGCAAGGCAACTATCTTCAAGAACAAAGCAAAAACATTTTATTTTAAAAAATACTTGTAATTTAACTAGATTTCTGAACTGAGCTTTAATATTGATTTATTCTTGTAGCAATTTAGGCAAAAAAAAAAAAATCAAAAGAATTATTATTCAAACATCAGACTATTATTAATGCGACAATTTTCCGTAATCAAACTAGTATTATTCTGAATGATTTCTAAAATAGAACAATTATTATTCTGATTTTCCGAAATTTGAATTATTGCTATTATTCCGGCAATTTTCTGAATTCAGAATTTTATTATTCTGCGAAATCATGCTATTATTATTCCCACTATATTACGAAATCAGACATTTATTATCCCAGCTACATTTCGCAATCAGATTATAAATAATAATTTACTTCAAATTACAAAAAGTTTCAAAACAATTTTCTATGTTTAATTTTATTTTGTTTCTTAAAACTTCATAATAAGCAATTTTTTTTTAAATTTTTTGGGATTTTTATAATTAAAATTCTCTTTTTATTTCATTTATTTATGGGTAATATTTCATTAAATTTACATGAATACACACATATATTTTTAATACAGATTGCTGAACGTATTTTTAATTTATTGCCTTAAATACATCATTATTTAAAACAAAAAAGTAAAAATAAATGGATAAGAAATTTATTTGTTCTATTTCATTACTCATTGTCCAAAATTAATTAATTCAATTATATTTTATTTGCTTTATAATATTAATTTCATATTATCTTAAAAATTGAAATTATTATTAATAATTTAAATCTAGTTTATAACAAATTCAACAACATTCTTCTAGTGAAATTTTTTAAATGTGATTGTCTATTGGTCATTTTTATTGTTTTTAACTGATGCATAAATAATGCTTTATTTTTATTGTTTTTAACTGGTGCATAAATAATGCTTTATTTTTATTGTTGTTAACTAATTAGTTACATTCTACATTATTACGTACAAATTATAAATTCGCATTTGTATTATTTATATAAAATAAAATAAAATGCAATTAAATCAAGCAAACTGAAGATATAATTATTAATTCTATATCTTTTAAATATGTTTTATGTTTTCAAGACATTCTAATAAACCTGCTAGACAACTATCTTAAGGAACAAGGCAATATATTTTATTTTTGAAAACAGTACTTTTAATTTAATTAGAATTCTGAACTGATCTTTAATATTGACTTATTCTTGTAGCAATTTATTCAACAAAACAATCAAACCAATTATTATTCAAAACACAGACTATCCTTAATATAAATATTTTCCGAAGTCAGACTAATATTATTCTGAATGTTTTCCAAAATAGAATAATTATTATTCTAATTTTCCCAAATCTGAATTTTTACTATTATTTAGTCTATTGTCTAAATTCATAATTTTATTATTCTGCGAAATCTTGCTATTATTATTCCAGCTATATTTCGGCATTAGATTATAATTAATAATTTACTTCAAATTACAAAATGTTTCAAAACAATTTTCAATGTTTAATTTTATTTTGTTTCTAAAACTTCATGACTAATAAGCATTTCTAACTTTTCTAGCTATCAAGCTTTTTTGGTTTAGCAATCAAGCTATTTTTTTTAATTTAAATTTGATGGAATTTGTATAATAAAATTCTCTTATTATTTAATTTATTTATGGGTAATATTTTTTAAATTTACATGAATATACAAATATATTATATTTTTAATGCAGATTGTTCAGCATATCTTTTTTTTTATTGCCTTAAATTCATCATTACTTAAAACAAAAAATTAAAATAAATGGATAAGAAATTTATTTGTTTAATTTAATTATTCATTGTTCAAAATAAATTAATTAATTCAATTATATTTTATTCGCTTGCAATATTTAATTCCATATTTTCTTAAAAATAAAAATTTATTATTAATAATTTAAAATTTAGTTATAACAAGTTCAACACCATTCTTGCAGTTAAAAATTTTTTATATATGATTTTCTATTGTTTCATTTTTTATTGTTGTTAACTAATACTTTATTTTTATTATAGTTAACTAATTAGTTGCATTCAAACAATAAAATATTTTCATTAAGAAAATTCAAATGACAAAAAAAATTGATAATAATATAAAATATATTACATTTAAATAAGTAAATATAATACTATATTTATCTTAACTTTAAATAATACATATTTATACTCCAAATTAATAAATACTTAATTTTAATAAAAGCATAAAAATATTTGATACAATGACGTAAAATTTATTTCAATTAAAAATTACGCTCAGAATTATCTTATTTTCAATTTCTAATATATTAACTTCAGAAACAATATTTAAATTTGGCTTCAATATAAATAGCTTTTTTTTGTTATTTTTTTTCACAAGTATCTCAAGATATTTGTGACGTATTTTTACTCAGAATTTTTAAATGCAAAAGAAATATTGCGCAACAAGTTTTATAACAAGTTGAGCAAAAGTCTCGCAGTAAAAAAATTTTTTTATTGTGATTGTCGATTGCTTTGTTTTTATTATTGTTTTTACTAATGCATAACTAATACTTTATTTTTATTGTTGTTAACTAATTAGTTACATTCAAACAATAAAATAATTTCATTACAAAATTCAAATGAAGAAATAAATAGCATGAATAATACGATATTTAAATAAATGAGTATAATATATTTACCTTAACTTTAAATATTATATTTTTAATCTTCAAATTAATAAACACTTAATTTTTAACAAAAGTTCATACAATGACGTAAAATTTATTTCAATTAAAAACTATGCTCAGAATTCTCTGAATTTCAATTTCTAATGTGTTTAAATTTAGAAACAGTATTAAAAAGGTTTCATTATTACAAATAGCTGTTTTTGTTAAGTATTTCAAGATATTCCTGACGTATTTTACTCAGAATTTCTAAATGCAAAAGAAATGTTGTGTAACAAGTTCAACAACATTATTGCAGTAAAAAAAACTTTTAATGTGATTGTCTATTGTTTCGTTTTTATTGCTGTTAACTAATGTATATCTAATACGTTATTTTTTTGTTAACTAATTAACTGTAACTACGAGCAATTAAATATTCTCATTACGTAAAATCAAATGAAAGAAAAAAAAAAACATAAATAAATAATACGACAGTTAAAATAAATAAATATAATACGATATTTATCTTAATTTTTAAATATTATATATTTATTCTTCAAATTAATAAACACTTAATTTTAATCAAAGCATAAAAATATTTCATACAATGATGTAAAATTTATTTTAATTAAAAATTACGGTCAAAATTCTTTTAAATTCAATCTCTAATATTTATTAACTTCAGAAACATTATTAAAATGGAACTTCATTAGGATAAACAGCTTCGTTTGTTAATTTTTCTAAGTATTTCAAGATATTTGTGATGTATATTTTACTGTAAATTTTAAATGCAAAGAAATGTTCAACAACATTCTTGTAGTAAAAAATTTTAACGTGATTTTATTGCTGTTAACTAATGTTCGACTAATACCTAATTTTTATTGTTGTTAACTAATTAGTTACATTCAAACAATAAAATAATTTCATTAAAATTTCAAATGAAAAAATGTCTATAAATTTTTGTTTAAATATTGTTGTTTATCTTAACTTTAAATTTGCATTAATAACAATTCAAGCAATAAAATATTTTCAATACGAAAATTCAAATGACAAAAATAATAATAATATAAATTATAATACATTCAAATAAGTAAATATAATACTATATTTACCTTATCTTTAAATATTATATATTTATTCTTCAAATTAATAAGCACTTAATTCTAATAAAAGTATAAAAATATTTCATACAATAACGTAAAAATTTATTTCTTCAATTAAAATTACGCTTAGAATTTTCTTAATTTCAATTTCTAATATTTATTAACTTCAAAACACTATTAAAAAGTTGCTTCTATAGGATGAATAACTTTTTTTTTGTTAATTTTTCCAAGATATTTGTGACGTGTTTTACTCAGAATTTTAAGTACAAAAGAAATGTTGCGTGATGTGGAAAGATTTATTAAATAAAATATCAGAATCTAGTGTGAAAATGCACGCCATTACACTGGAGGCAGGGTAATGATCGCCATGTAAGTTTCTTGTGTTTTCACAGAGTCGAAATAATGCAACTTTAGAAACTTGAGTGGCAATGGCCTTTCTGAATGTGCATTTCACTGTAACTGCGGTCGTTAAAGAAATTAATGGGATACTTTAACGCATTCTTAGAGTACATTTTTTTCACTTTGGAAGGATTTCAAAAACAAAAAGTGAAAAAAATTTAGCTGAATTATTAATAACATTTTGTTTCCGGTGGGCTTTTTTTTTTTCTGAGAATTAAGTCTGAATCGTAGAATTTTAAACTAAGCGTTTTATTTTTATATTTATTTAGTAGATACTACATCGAAAAGTCATTCAAAAGATGTAGACAAAATGCGCTTTTATTTTTTCTACAAATATGTATGGTTTAAAAAATTTATGTTATTTTTCGCAATATTTTTGAAGCTGAAATTATTTTATCGATATTATTTTAAAAATAAAATGTTTTACTTATTTAAGAAAATATTGTTTTATATTCATGAAAACAATTTCATTTATAATTAAATTAGTTTTAAAATTATAAATGAAACTGAGTGTTGTTGTTTTTCTTATTTCACTTGGTAGACAGCAATATCTAGATCAAGTCCATGAAAGCGTGTGGTCTCATGGAAGAAAAGAGGGGGAGGGGGAGGCAGCTTTTGTTGTGAGGGAGCACCCTGTGGTAGAATCTGACTTGGCTCCGAGACACTGACTTTTTAGAAGATAGATTTGTCAGCCCTGTTTCCAAAAGCTGTACAGTCATGTTAGACCTAGACCTACGGTTTAAAGCGAGTTCGAACCGTCACAAACATTCCTGGCACCGCCTGAACCTCAACCTGAAATCTGAGGCGCCAAGCACCAGAGCGCTAGTCACTCGATTATCAGGTCCACTGAGTGTGGGAAATTTGTTATTAAAGAAAACGATCTATTATAATTTAACGAATTAAATAGCTGACATAAAACACTTTTCATAGCCTCATATGATTTTCAACGCATGAAATTTTTAAGTGTTACATTTCAGAACACTGGTTTCGAAATTTATTTGTTCTAACGGCCCCTTTCCACAAAAAATTGCTGAGCATCCATATACAATGTATCTTCTTTTTAACAAACAAACAGAAAGATTTAATAAAAATATTATCTCATTTTATATATCTACTGACGTAAAATATTCGTTAAATAAAGACTTTTAAGAAAGAAATCTTGGAATTATAATATTTTTTATTAAAAAATCAAACTTAACAACATTCGCGTTACACACAGAAAATTAAGATAACGAAATATAAAAATGAAAAAAAAAATGACGAACAGCATTGAAAAGGACACTAATGAGAAAATGAACCTGGTGCGTAGCAATCAATGAAGTAATGTTCTACTCTATTTTTGTCAGTAATTTTCTTAAATTACCACAATTTGCTATCAGTTTGTTTATATATAGTTTTTTATTAACCAAGCGCATTATTTTAGCCACACTAAACTCACGTTCTAGTTAATGAGAATAAAGGAATAGAATGATTCTTATCTTTTCTTCCTTTTTATACTTTCCCACTCTTTATTTTTTATTAACCCTTCTCCCAAATAACTACTTCGGTTTTATTAACCCCGTTTTATAAACCCCTCAGATGCCCCAAAGCTTACTATAGGTGGCAGTATCCTCCAATTTGGGAACCAGTGCATTAGAGTAAAAAGCATAAAAGACATGAAATTAGATTATATCCAAATAAAAAGAAAATTTAATGTTAATAATTAAATTCGCTGGGGAATTTCTGTTTTTTTAACATTTATAATTTAAATACTTACACCCACCACCAATTAACGCCCTTTTTTTTTTTATTAACTCCACCCACACTTTTTATAAACCCTTCTCCAAACGCACTAAAATCTACTCAAACCTCCTTGATCGTTCCACTGCCTTTTAGGGGTGCGTATCCTCTACTTTTGGAACCAGTGGATTAGAGTAAAAAAGTAATAAATAAAGGACATTATATTAGATATATTAAAAATATTTAATGGAAATAATTAAGTTAACAGGTAAATTCTATTTTTAAACATTTACAGTTTAAATACTTAAAAATGGGTGTTAATTGGTGGAGCGTGTACCTCCTCAAATCTCCTTGATTAATCCACTATCCATTAGCGGGCGGTATTATCCACTTCTTGGAATCAGTGGATTAAAGTAAAAAAAATAAAAGACATGAAATTAGATTATATCTAAATAAAGAAAATTTAAATATAATAATTAAATTAACAAGGGAATTTCTGTTTTTTTTAACATTTATAATTTAAATACTTAAACCCATCACCTATTAACACCCTTGTTTTTACTAACAACACCGTTTTATAAACCCTCCTCAAATGCAGTCAAAGCTACTCAAACATTATTGATTAATCCACTATCCATCAGGGGGGTATTATCCACTTTGGGAATCAGTGGATTAAAGTAAAAAAAAATAAAAGACAAATTAGATTATATCTAAATAAAGAAAATTTAAAAATAATAAATAAATTAAAAATAGAATCTACCTATTTTGTTCTTGAATTAAATAATTTAAATATATTAAAGTAATATTAAAATTTTAAACAACTTAAAAAACAACAGCAAAATAAAATATACGTATAATTTATTAAAAATAATGATAATTGTACGTTAAAGTATAATTTATTTATAATTCAAAATAAAATATATGCATAACTTAATAACAATAATAATAGTTGTATATTAATGTATAATTTAATTATAATTCAAAAATAAAGTTAGTTAAAACTTTGAAATACCTGCCATTCGATGGAATGATAAATATCGATCAATGACAATGATACCATGATTTAGAAATAAACTATACAACGATCTGAAATAAATATTAATTAATATGAATATACAATACAAGAAACTAGAAGTAAATAAGTCCACTGAATAACTGACACAAATCTTGGAGCAAAACCGGCACATTTTTATTCCACCGTGTTAAAAATTAAGTGGCAATTAAATTTCCATTTATTGAAATAAAGCGAATAATTCAATTAGGGTTTACAATAACGAGGGGGGAAAATACTTCATATCTTGAAAATAAAAATTAAAAATTAAAAAACAATATTAATTCTCTGTACTTAAACTAAAGTAGAAATTCAATTTAAGTTCCAGTAAAATACGAAAAGAAAAAAAAGGTAATTATTTCTTAAAAATTAGCATCTTTTATAAAACTTCACTCCTCGTATAATTGAGCAAGTTATTTAACTGCTCATTCCTGAACGTTTTTAATTCGCTTTCCACAGAAATTTATGAGCGTTTCAATGTTAGGAGAAACAGAATAAAGAGTCTTTTTTTAAAACTGGTGCTTTTAAAAATTCTCTCACTTAAAGCTGGAATTGAATAAAAATAATTTGAAATACAGTATTTAAAACTTCCTATTATGTTTATGTTATTGCTTGGTGACAAGAAAAACTTCTTTTATGTTTAAATACACAATTTCTAGTTTGTTTTTTTCTCTCTTGAAATCTCGTAAAAGAGAAAGTTTTTATCACTACGCTAATAAAATATACGTTAGTTTTAGGGTTACTTTATGGGCTACTGGAACTCGAGTTGTCTCTTTAGGTATTAAAAATAATTACACTTGTATTAAGGCTTGCTTAAGTATATTTGTGTTTTAGTTCTGTGGAATTATTTAAATAATTATTTGGGTTCTTTTTAAAGTAAAGTTGGAAAAATTGATTATCAATAAATAGTAACGAAAACATTCCCAACGATTACTGTGCTGATTGTATTTCTGAAAAGGGAATTAGAATTGATTCCGTTTTGAAATTAGAATTTATTTATTTATTAAATTTTATTAATAAAATTTTGAATATTCGCTAGTATCCATTAAATTTTGGAGCAACTTCGAATACCACAGAAAAAAAAATAATCAAATGATTATTATGTTTGACTTTAACAATTTCTATTAAAATGAAGTAAATATATTTAATGTTCTAATGGGTTTTTCTTTTGATAAATTCATTTTTTTCTATTTTAATATTCTCATTTAAATATATATTATAATTCAATGATGGCGTCCCATAATGAAATACATTAGGAAGCTATAGTTTGTAAAATAACATAAAATTAATAATTTTTTTTTTTATTATTGATTTTTTTTTTGGTGAGGTCTTATTTAAATTTCGAAACTTTTAGACTTAGTTAGCTTTCTACCAGACATCACTAAGTTAATAATAGATTATTTATTTTATCCTAAAATATCCATGATCTTTTTCTTATAGTTTCATATATGGGATAATTTAATGCTTTTATAGAAAGTTTATATTTTTCATTTTAACAAACAACGAAACAACATTATAAGATAAAAAGTAATATCTAACTTCTTAGTTCTAAGCTTTTAAATAATATAGGGATGGTTTGACTAAAGAAATATTATTAAAATTACTTTTACAGACAGACAGGTTAATTCAGCACTTTTCGCTCAGGAAAAATGAATCAACTAATTCTTCAGAGAAACGTTCTTTTGCCATTTACTACTCTGTAATATATGAATGATAATTCATTCGTTAGTAATCAGTATTAATAAAACATATACGATAAATATTGTTGTCAAAAATTTTTATAGACGATAATTGAATTTTTGCAAATAAAACTGGAACTTGACATTTTATTGAAAGTTTTGATTTTAACTACCTATTTTGTTCTTAAAGTATATGTTGTTGTTATCGTGCCCCCATGGAAGGAGGGAAGAAGGATGCAGCTTCTGTTCTGATGAAGCACCCGTAGGTAGAAGTCTGACTTCTGCTCCGTGACGCTCTTACAGTCATAGCAGGCCGGGACCTACGGCTTAAAGTGGATTCCGAACCACTACAAACTCCCGTGGCACCGCCGGGACTCGAACCCGAAACCTGTAGCACCGAGCGCCAGACACTCGTCCATTCAGGCCCTCTTTAAGTATATGATTTAAATATATTAAAATGCTGTTAAAATTTTAATTAACTCATTTATAATGCAAAATAAAATATATGTATAAAATAATATCAATAATAATAGTTATACATTAATAATAAATGTATAATTTATTTATAATGCAAAATGAAAGGTCAATTTACCTGCCATTCGAAGGAATGACAGATACCAGTCAATAACAGGGATGCCATGATTTAGAAATTAATAATGCGAAAATTAATAATAATCCATAATTTATTATTTTTATATTATTTATTTATTTAATGCGGAATAAAAAAACAATTTAAAGCTTTGAAATACCTGCCATTTGATGGAATGAATGATACCGATCAATAACAATGATGCAGTGATTTAGAAATGAACTGTACAATAATCAGAAAGGAACATTACAATAAAAATAAACAAACAATACAAAGATCTAGAAATAAATAGGACGACTGAATAACTGACGCAAATCTTGAAGCAAAACAGGCGCATTTTTTATTTCAGCCGTGTTAAAATTAAGTGGCAATTAAATTTCCATTTATTGAAATAAAGCGAGTAATTCAATTAGGGATTTACAATAACGAGGGGGGGGCAAAAATACTCTTCATATTTGGAAAATAAAAAATAAAAAAATATAAATAATTTTAATTCTCTGTACTTCAACTAAATTAGAAATTCAATTTAAGCTACAGTAAAATACGAAAGAAAAAAAAAAAAAAAGTAATTATTTCTTAAAAATTAGCATCTTTCATAAAACTTCACTCCTCGTATATAATTGAGCAAGTTATTTAAATGCTCATTCCAGAACGTTTTAATTCGCTCTCCACCGAAATTTATGAGCGTTTCAATGTTAGGAGGACAGAATAAAGAGTCTCTTTAAAACTAGTGCATTTAAAAATTATGTCTCTTGAAGATGGAATTGAATAAAAATAATTTGAAATACAGTATTTGCTGAACTTCCTATTATGTTTATGTTATTGCTTGGTGACAAGAAAAACTTCTTTATGTTTAAATACACAATTTCTATTTTTTTTATCCTTGAAATCTCGTAAAGTGAAAGTTTTTATTACTACGCTAGTAAAATATATGTTAGTTTTAGGGTTACTTTATGGGCTACTGGAACTCGAGTTATCTCTTTAGGTATTAAAAATAATTACACTTGTATTAAGGTTTGCTTAAGTTTATTTGAGTTTTATTTCTGTGAAATTATTTGAATAATTATTTGGGGTCTTTTAAAGGAAAGTGGAAAAATTGATTATCAATAAATTGTTGCGAAAAACATTCACAACTATTATTGTGCTGATTGTATTTCTGAAAAGGGGAAATACAATTGATTTCGTTATAAAAATTAGAATTTATTTTTTTATTGAATTTTATTAATAGTTTTTTAAATATTTGCAGCCAACCATTAAATTTTGGAACATCGAATGCCAGACGAAAAAAATATATTCAAAGGATTTTCATGTATGACTTTAGCAATTTTTATTAAGATGTTTGCGTCAAAAGAATTTATTTAATGTCCTTAGGAATTTTTCTTCTTATAAATTCTTTCAAGTAAACTTTTTTCTATTTAAATATTCTTATTTTAAAAGATTATAAATGAATGTTGGTGTTCCAAAGTGAAATACATTATGAAGCTATAGTTTATGAAATAAAATAAAATTGATTTTTAATTTTTTATTATTGATTTTTTTAGATCTTATTTAATTCTACTCAAAATTCTTAGACTTCTTTTAACTTTGTTTCAGACGTTAATAGGTTTAAATGTTTATCTTAAAATATCCATAATCTTTTCTTATAATTTCAAATATAGAATATTTCGGTAAGCTTTATAGAATGCTTTCTATTTTCCATTTTAATAAACAATGGATCAACATTGACAGATAAAGAGCAATATCTAAGTTTTTGGTATGGACTTTTAAGTAAAATAGAATGACTTGATTAAATAAAGATTATTAAAATTGCCTTTTGAATCGATTTTGAATAATGGACAGGTTAATCTTCTTTACTGCACTTTTTTCGCTCAGGATAAATTGAATTTATTAATTCACCAGAGAAACATTCGTATTGCCATTCACTGTTCTGTAACCAATGAATAATAATCCATTCGTCAGTAATCAGCATAAATACAACATATGACGATAAATATTGATGCCAAAATTTTTATAGTCGACAATTGAATTCTGCAGAAAAAAACTAGAGCTTTACACAATTTAGGGAACTTTCAGAAAATATTTTTAGATTTTCTAATTGAATAATGGCAACAAAGAATTTGTTGAAACATTAATATATTGGGAGCTTCAAATTCAATATTATTCTCACTTCTGTGGAATTAATTGAATATTTTTTTTTTCCTTCTATTATCTCACACTCTTAATATATATATCTTGTTCAAATTTTCAATCGTTAATAAAAATACTTTTATTCATCCACTTAAGTTCAAATACATTTTTTTTGAACTTGTAGTGGATGGCACTGGATGTTAATACAGTTTTTTCAAATATTAAATCAGTAATTAAATTTAATTAATTAATTTCATTTTTTTTATTTAAGTTCCATATATCTACCAATATATGTCGCCAGATAAACTTAAAATGAATGAAAATTATTTATAAAGGACTTTCTGCAATACAGTGAAAAAAAGGTAGGAATTGACTTTAAAAAAATTTTTATATTACTTATTTAATTTTCTTTATCAGAAAAAATCTCAATTTGATAACTGATTGTAAATTCCATTTTTTGAGCTTAAAATTACGGTGAAACTTATTAGTTGTTCTGAAATTTTCCACTTTGATGAAGGATAGCCCAATGACAAATTGAATTGTCTGAAGAAAGGATTTACATTTTTGAGGTTGCATAGTTTATAGGTGCTGTCTTATAATTATATTACAGCTGGAAAATTTTATTACTGCTATACTCATATGCGTATGCATATAATTATAATAAAATATAAACTATAATAAATACTGTTTTGAGATTGCATAATATATATGTGCTGGCATATAATCATATAACTGCAGGAAAATTTTGTATTGCCATACTCTTATGCTTCATATAATTATATTTTTTAATCAAAAACTATAATAAATGCATTAATTAATTATTTACAAATTCACGTATTAGTTTTAAATCTTTAATTTTTTCCATAAAAAGTTCGTTTAACTATAGCTGTAAATATCATGATAGGATTAAGACTATTTTTAGCATATGAAGACTATTAAAAATATTAATAGAATAATACAATTAAGGAATATAATTTTTAAAGTAAATAACTATCTCTTCTCGATAATTGATAATAATAATAAACAGTTTTTTTTCGAATAATCATTATCTTTAAAATCTGTTTTCTTCTTAATTAATCAATAAGAGCTAAATGTGATTTTGTACGTTTGATTAATATTTTATTTGGACAACTTAGATAAATCATCAAATGTTTATCTAGCCCTTTTATTTTCTAGAAACCGTACACTCAAAAAGGAGAGCTATCAAACAAATGATACAAAAATAGTTAAATTGTTTTGTAAGAGCACCAATTGACCTGTAACAAAAGATGGGAAGTCTGCCAAAAAACTTGCGATTCCTGAATCGAATTTTTTGCACCGACTCCTAACGTTTTACCGTAATTTTATCTACTGCGATCTGGAATAATTTTAATCTGAAATCTTATTTTAATCTGGAATCTTTACTAATTTTAATCTGAATCTGGAGTAATTTTATCGTTTCTTTGTTTAGAAGAAAATTGTTAATAAACTTATTGCTTTTTTATTGATTTCATATATGTAAATACAATTTCTGCACTAACAAAAAAATTATTGCAAATTTAAAAGTCTAGATTTTGTATTTGTATCCTTGTACTCTAAATTTGCTTGAAAAAAATTTACATCTTATAAAAATAAAGCTATTAATTTAACAAGAATCAAAGTATTATTGAATAGCTTAAAACAAGTAAAAGGAAACTACATGTTTTAATCACAAGGTTGATCAAATGACTAGTGTTTCGGTAAATCCCTGTGCGCTCTTTCTCCAGATGTCTAATTCCAGCCAAATCTTGATGAGAAAGTAAGGTTCCTATAAAGATAAATCCTCTTTATAAATGCGTGATGAGGTACAATGATTACCATGTGAAATTATCTATCGTCCCTTGGCGATCGCCAAATTCATGTAAATTTGGATGGAGGCATCTCCATTTGGGAAGTCCCAAGGATTTTCAACGAACTAAAATTTATTTTTAATAAATGAGCCTGAGTCGGATTGTAATACCGACTCCTTCAAAACTGCTCTGCTCTTCACTTCTGTATGTTACGCTGATTGTCTGTTCATCTATTTATGCAATTATTCTTCTGCAAACCTAGAACACCCATTCTAGGTTTGCAGAAGTATTTTCGTCCTTTTTAAAGGCGCTTTGTAGTCAGATAGAACATTAATTTTAGAGGACAGGAACCACACAAATGAAAATTAAACCGCCTTTAAACTAAGTTAAACAACCTTAACGCATTTAGGATAGTGATGTTGAAAAATCCATTAATGTTCATCAAGAAGGAAGCCATCTTTTACAAAAGAGTGATATTTAGCAGAATTTTGAAACAAACTGTGATGCATAATTCTTAAAAATTGGAAGATAAGCAGTGATTATAACAATGCGTGACACTTTTAGTGAGTTCTTAATTTATCATCAGCCATTTTCCAATTATGCAGCTGTAGCATTTGTTATATTTTCGCCTGTAATCAAATAACAGGTAAATTTCAGAAATCTATATACAGACAGTATATGTAGAAAGCATTCTTACACCTCCAATTTATCCAAAAAGCAAAATTTTATTATTCAATTTATATTTATTCATTTTAACATTTCGTGTAAACAATCATCATAAATTTCAAAAACGGTTTAAACTAGGAATTTTAAAAATATTTAGTAAGTGTTAATTAAAAATTAAACAAAAAAGCACACATGAAGGAAATTACAAAGCGATTATATTGTCATAATTTGCAGTCGTTTTTAAAAATAAAAGCGTACAAATTATTTTAGACGCTTACTTGTCTATATCGGAGAATAAAAATGTTTTAAATATGTGCTTTAGAAGAACCCTCATCGGAGGGAAAATATTGGGATTCCCATTTTCGAAAACAAATTAGTTTTTTCTACTTTGTGAAGTAAATTAATTTCAATTCTGATTGATAGACATTATTCTGACATTCCGATATATTTGAAAAATTTTCTTTTATTTATTCAAGAATTCAGCGATCGACTATCAGTGCTCATCTCTTATGAACATAAATTCATTGTTCATCAAATGAAAAATATTGAAGGATCCTTGCTACTACGCCTTTTAAACATATTTTTAACGTTCACTTAATAATTAAGATATATGATTCACGTATTTTTGCAAACCCATATAAATCGATGATCACTTTACATCTTTTATAAACATCCATTCATTTTTTGGCAATAAAAAAAATCAAGGATTACTATATGTACTTCTACAAACATTAGACATTTTTTAACATTGTTAATGATTAATGCATTTTCTTGTTTTTCGCATTATTTATGCAAGCCCACAACGATTAACCAATAGTTTTCCTCTTTTTTAGAACATCAATTCATTGTTCGTCAATTGAAAGAAATTCAGGGATCAGTATGTATACAGATATTAGACATTATTTTAAAGTTCATTTAATAATTAAGACATTTGATTTTTTAGCTTTAATTTTTGCAAGCCCACATAGATCGATCATCACTTTTTATTTTTATGAACAGCAATTTTGTTCGTCAATTGAAAAAAATTCAAGTACTTCTATAAACTTAAGACATATTTTTAACGTTCATTTAACAATTAAGAGATTTGATTCTTTTTTAACTTCAATTTTGTAAGCCCACACAGATCGATCATCATTTTCAATTTTTTTAAACATTAATTCATTGTTCGTCAATTAAAAAAAAATCAAGGATGAGTACTTTTATAAACTTAAGACATAGTTTTAAAGTTCATTTAATAATTAAGAGATTTGATTCTTTTTTTTCACGTATTTTTCGCAAGCCCACATAGATCGATCATTACTTTTCATCTTTTTCGAGCATCAATTCGTTGTTCATCCATTGAAAAATATTGTAGGATCAGTGCATCTACAAAAATTAAACATTTTTTACCGCTCATTTATTAATTAAGACATTTGATTTTTTTCACTTTAATTTCTTACTCCCACATAGATCGATCAGCACTTTTCATTTTTAATGAACCTCAATTCATTGATCACCAATTGAAAAAAAATGAAATATCAGTACTTCTACGATCATAAGACATTTTTTAACGTTCATTCATTAATTAAGAGACTTTATTATTTTGCGCGTTATTTTTGTAAGCCTGGCACGTTCTGCAATCACTTTTTTGAACATCAATTCATTGCTCGTCAATTGAAAAAATTTCAAGGATCAGTACATCCACAAATATTAGACATATTTTTAAAATTCATTTAATAATGAAGAGATTTGATTCTTTTTCATGTCATTTTTGAAAGCTCGCAGCGATCGACCATCAGTGCTCATCTCTTATGAACATGAATTCATTGTTCGTCAACTAAAAAGATTGAAGAAGGAATTCTACTACAAACATTAGACCTTGTTTTAACATTCAGTTAATAATTAAGGTAATTCAGTCTTTTTCAAATTATTTATGCAAACGCGCAACGATTAACCATCACTTTTCATCTTTTTTCAACATAAATACGTTGCTCGTAAATTGAAAAAAAATTAAAGGATGATTATTTCTACAGACATTAGACATTGTTTTAACGTCCACTTAGAAATTAAGAGATTGGATTCTTTTTCACATTATTTACGCAAGCTCGCATCGATCGATCATCATTTTTCATCTTTCCTTAACATCAATTCATGGTTCGTCAGTTAAAAAAGAATCAAGGATGAGTGTGTCAACAGTTGCAATTCAGCTTCAAAACAAAAAGTTTATGCATCAGTAAGTACATCACGAAATGGATGCAGGAAGCTGATTTTCAAGGTCGAATTTCTCGAAGTGATATATCTGTGATTTATTAGATATCTTTAAATGCCTTTTGCTTTAGTAGGAAAGATTTACACTATTTTGCAGATTTTTGGAAAAATATCTTACTTTACCCTAATCAGTTCAACATCGGTTTAGTACTTCTATTAAAACAAATCTTCCCATCATTGATTATGAATTATAATATGAGCATTGATTTAATAAACAATAATTCACAATCAAGTACTGAAAAAAAGGGATATATCTTTATGGGGATAACGTTTTTATTAACAATAATGCGTGAAACATAAATGGTTAAACATTAGACATCTCATGCTTTAAGAAATGCCGAAATTTCTTCAATTTCTTCCTCAAATGCCGGATATCCATCCCACTAACATTTGAGAGATGTTTTAGATAACAAGGTGAGATTAAAATCTATCTGTAACAGATGATTTTAAAATTAACTTTTAAGAACATAATTTTATTTCGGACTCAATTACTTCTTAATTGATTTAAAATATGTTATCAATTCAGCAAGGTAGAAAATGTAAAGTATATTAAATTATGCATTAAGTTTAAATTATTTGTTTTAACATTTTATAAATATTTTGATTGTAGGAATATTTTTTATAATATTAGAAAAATAGATAATTTTATTCGTTTTGCTCTAAATATGTAAATGATTTCTTTTTTTTTTTAAATAATAAATAAATGTTTGCTAGCATGTTATTTAATTTTGTTTTAAATTTTTAAATCAAGGTTTGAAATTTCTGTTAATATATATAACCAAATAAAGGTATAGGAATATTTTTACACTTAATGTATGTCACACATAAACATTATATTAATGAATATCACGCATCAAATTCATTTACTTAAATTTCCCAGCTTATCTTATTAATCTTTTAATTTAGACATATTTAAAAAATTATTAATCAATTAATTTGATGAAGCATCATAAAAACGCGTTTTTATCGCATTCAGTAATTTATTAAAATGCAGTCTGTAATCTGTGTAAATGGTTTGTGTACAGTGATTGCAGTTATTATCGTAAATAATTTATAAAATTTTATAAACAGAAAAAAATTCAATAACTCATTGTCAAATACCTTTTATGTTTTTCTAAAATAATTTTATTGGCCTTTTATTGTTGGTTCTAGATTCTTGGTTTTACAAGATGTTATTATATGACGTTATGAAATAACTTTATGTTATGACTTCTGTTATGACATGATCTCTATTAGAATGCCAGATTCAATGTTATTCCATAAAAGACTGCTATAATGCACTCACAGATTTTCAACTCAATTTTTAACGAGAACTCCCAAGGTTGACATCTAGAAGATTTATCAAATTTCTTCTCCCTTCTCGAACCAATGCTATGACATCATACTGTTCGTGGTAGCAAAACAGAACAGAAAGCTTCTACAAACAGCATGATAAATCTTTATATGTATCCATGATAATTAATAGCATGATGAAGCTAACAGATTCCTCATGCTGTTTGTGGAAATATTCTGTTTCGATTTCCTTGACAAATTTCAAACCAGACTACCGGAAGAAATTCTGTAACTCATTGTCAAATGCCTTTTATGTTTTTCTAAAATAATTTTATTTACATTTATTGTTGGTTCTAGATTCTTGGTTTTACAAGATTTTATTATATGACGTTATGAAATAACTTTATGTTAAGACTTCTGTTATGGCATGATCTCTATTAGAATGCCAGATTCAATGTTATTCCATAAAAGACTGCCATAATACACTCACATTTTGTCAATTCAATTTTTAGCGAAAACTCCAAGGTTGGCATCAGAAGACTTATCAAATATCATCTTCCTTCTCGAACCAACGTTATGACATCATGCTGTTTGTGGTATCGAAACAGAACAGAAAGCTTCTACAAACAGAATGATGATACTTACATATCCATCCCAATTAACAGCATGATGAAGCTAACGGACTCATCATGCTGTATGTGGTAACGAAACTGAAGAGAAAGTTTCTACAAACAGCATGATGAATCCTTAATCCATTATAATTAACAGCATGATGAAGCTAATGGATTTATTGTCTGCTTCGATTTCCTTGACAGGTTCCAAACCGGACTACCAGGAAAACGAGGTAGTCTAGTGCTGAAACCCAACGTGCTATCCAACACGTGCTTCCGAATTGTATAAGGAATCCGAATCTCTTATATCCTTCTATAGTCACGCTATTTACGGATATATAAGGATATAAGAGATTCAAAAAAGGCGATATTGTACATATTTTCAAAATTTTTTTATAATATATTATTCGCTTTTTTTTTTTTTATTGTTGAAACTTTTAGTGCAACAGAACTCCAACTCGGCAGAAAGTTATTTATAAAAATTAAATTGCGCGTGATATTGATAAAAGTTTATTTTCGTATTTGATCCTATCTTTATCTATCTTTAATCCTATTTACAACAAAAAAAACCTTTTAAATCGCTAATGGATGCCTAGTTCCAAAATGAATAGATAAATCACTTAACAAAGTGAAAGAGAAAGCAGTTCAATTATTAAAGATGCACTTAAATTTCTTAGTCTTAAGATTTTTTTTTTTTAATGGATTACCCTCATTTTGTCTTAATCTATGCATTTATATCGAAAATAAACACGGCGTCTATACATACAGCTTCTTTTAATTTACTCACATACAAAGGTTTTTAATTATATATATATACATATATATATATAGAGAGAGAGAGAGAGAGATGTGAGTGTGTGTGTAATATATATATATATATATATATATATATATATATATATATAATAAAAAAAAAATGTAAAATAACTAATTGATGCAGTGATTCAAAATGGATAGATAGATCACTGAGCAAAGTGGAAGAGAAAGCAGTTTAATTCTTAAAGGTGCACTTAAATTTCTTAATCTTTGAATTTTTTTAATGAATTTTGTCCATTTTCTCATTAATGCATTATATTCAAAATAAACACAACGTCAATACATATGTCCTTTTATTTAGTTACATATAGCGTCTTTTAATTTATATGTATAAAATTTTTTTATTATATATGCATATATTGTCTTTTAATTTACCAAAAAAAAATATAAATGGTAAGTGTTTAGTGATTGTTTTGCTTCAAGCTTGTTAAATAAGTTACTGACCAAAGTAGAAGGGAAATTAGTTCAAAAGTGCCCTTAAATCTGTTAGACTTTGACTTTTTTAATGGTTTTTCTCCTTTTCCTCTCAATTTATGCATTTATTCTTTTATATCGAAGATAAATACAATGTATATAGATATATATATATATATATATATATAGAGAGAGAGAGAGAGAGAGACAGATAACGTTTTTTTAATTTATATTAAAAAAAATCAAACCGTTCTTGATTGCTATGCTTGAAAATTGTTAAATAAATTACTGACCAAAGGGAAGTTGAAAGTATTTCAATTATTAATCAGACACTTAAATTTCTTAAACTAGGATTTTTTTAATGGATTTCCTTTATTCTCTCTCCATTTATATCGAAACTAAACACAATGTCTATAAATACAACTTCTCTTAATTTGCTTACATACAGTGGTTTTTATTATATATATATATATATATATATATATGTATATATATACAGTGGATAAAAAATGTATTGGCAATTGCCTATAAATGATCATATTTGCTAACAAAGTATGTTTACAAATTTTATTTTAACATAACGATTACAGAAGGAGAAAAGACAAACAAATATAACGAAATTTTCATTTAAATATTTTTTTAGTCAAAATCTACGAGAAAATCCAAAATTTACATGATAAAAAAGTATTGGCAAAATTATGAAATTTACAAAATTATGAGCGAAAACAAAATCAGTATATGTTTAGTACTTTGTATGCATACCTTCTTCATCTATAACAGCATGTAATCTATTTCTCATAGAGGAAACTAAGGTCTTTGTTGTACTGTTGGGAATTCTGTGCCACTCTTGCAAGAATAAATATTTGAGGTCGTCTTTACTTGAAATTTTATGTTTCTTGATTTCTAGATTCAGCAGGTGCCATAAATTTTCAATTGGATTGATGTCAGGCGATTGAGGTGGGGTTTTTAATTGGCGAGGAGCATTGTAGAGCAGCCATTCACGGGTGAGATTCGCTGTATGCTTGGGGTCATTGTTTTGTTGAAAAAACGAATGATGTTCCCAAGCCAAGATTTTGGGCACTGATTTTTTCAGTTATGGTGCAAAATGTCAATGTATGTACGTGCTGTCATAATACCATTAATAAAATGCAGGTTGCCAATTCCATTAGCTGCCATACAGCCCCAAACTAAGACGCTGCCTCCACCATGTTTTACAGTAGCAGTTAAATGTTGCTTTTCCAATTCAATATTAGGCCACCTCCACACATATCGTCGTCCATTACTGCCGAAAATGTTAAACTTTGATTCGCCGGAAAAATAACTGTGTTTCAAAACTCTTCAGATAAATCAACATGGGATTTTGCGAAATCTAACCTCTTTCTCCTATTTATTTCAGAGATGAATGGTTTCTTTCTAGCTGCCCTTCCATAATAACTTCTCTCGTGTAAAAACATTCCGTACAGTCTGTACGCTGAAAGTCTTTTGCGAAGTGAAAGCAACATCTCTAGCTATCTGGGGTGCACTTATTTTAGGATTTTTCTTAACCTTGTTAATAATGACACGTTCTTCTCCTGTAGAAAATATTCGAGGTCGTCCACTTCTAGTCTTATTTTCCGTTGATCCTGTTTCCTTGAACTTTTTACAACACTTCTGACAGTAAATAAACTTATATTGAACTGCACTCCTATAGCACGATAAGTTAAACCTTCATTTCTGAGCCTAATAATCGTGTTTTTAACACTAACGTCCAACCCCTTCGATTTCGAAGTCATTTTACTGCAGGAA
Source organism: Caerostris extrusa (assembly GCA_021605095.1). Classification (NCBI taxonomy): domain Eukaryota; kingdom Metazoa; phylum Arthropoda; class Arachnida; order Araneae; family Araneidae; genus Caerostris; species Caerostris extrusa. The sequence goes on along the minus strand of BPLR01012730.1, from coordinate 11,392 downwards.
TCGCAAAATAATGCATAGACACTTTTGTAGCAGTTTTGCAGACTTTATACCACTAGAGTTTCTTATCAGTCGAAACACGAGACTTCAATGTAACAAAATTTGCATAGCAGTTAAAACTTTGCCAATACTTTTTGACATGCAAATTTTCGTTTTTGAAAGAAAAAATCGTAGAAAATGCAAATTAAAATAAAATTTTTTTTTACTATTTTTATATATCTAAGATGTCTTGTATTTAATTACGACAGCTAAAATTGCATAACATTTTATTTATTTGTCAATATGAATAAATTAAGGCAATTGCCAATATTTTTTTTACTCACTGTATATGTCGAGTAGCTAATGAATGCATCTCTTCAAAATGGGTGGATACATCACTAATCAAAGTGGACGAGCAAGCAGTTCAATTATTAAAGATGCACTTAAGTGTCTTTTTCTATTAATTTGTTTAATGATTTTTGTCCATTTTCTCTTCATTTATGTATTATAACGAAAATAAACATAACTTCAATACATATAACATTTAATTCAGCTACATACATAATCTTTTAATTTATATATATATACAACGTTTTTTTTTTTATTTATATACACATATATCGTTTTTTAATTTACAATAAAGGAAAATGGCAAATTGCGAATGATTGCTTTGCTTCAAAATGTATAAATAAATTACTGACCAAAGTAGAAGGAAAGTAGTTCAAAAGTGTCCTTAAATCTCTTAGCCTTTGAGTATTTTTAATGATTTAACTCCTTTTCTCTTCATTTATGCATTTATGCATTTATGCTCTTATATAAAAATAAGCATAATGTCTATGTATATATATATACAACGTTATCAATTGTGTATATTTATATATATAAATAACATTAAAAATAAAGTCAAATCGCTAATGATTGCTTTGCTTCAAAATGGTTAAATAAATTTCTGACCGGGGAAAGTGGTTCTTAAATTTATAAACATTTTTTTTAATGATTTTTGTCCATTTTCTCTTCATTTATGCATTTTAATGAAAATAATCACAATTTCAATACATATAACGTTCTTTAATTTAGTTGCATACAGAGTGTTTTAATTTACAATTAAAGAAAATGGCCAATTGCTAATTATTACTTTGCTTCAAAATGTATAAATAAATTACTGACCAAAGTACAAGTGAAATTAGTTCAAAAGTGCCCTTAAATCTCTTAGTCTTTGAGTTTTTAATGGTTTCTTCCTTATTCATTTAATTTATGCATTTATGCTTTTATATCTGAAACAAACACAATGTCTACATATATATAATTTCAATTTACAAGCATACAGTGTCTTTAATTTATATATATATACACACATATATAACATTAAAAATAAAGTCAAATCTCTAATGATTGCTTTGCTTCAAAATGATTAAATAAATTACTGACCAAAGGGGAAGGGAAAGTAGTTCAATTATTAAAGGTGCACTTTAATTTCTTAGTCTGGGATTTTTTTAATGGATTTCCTCTATTTTGTATTCATTTATGCATTTGTTTCATGAATAAACACAATGTATCTCAGAGGATACATTAGCAAATAAGTGTGGAAGCTACTCAAATGCGGAGTTTGGATTCTTCCAAATCATTTAATACGTCTCTTGGTAGACATAAAGATGCATTATGCAGGATACTGTTGTATCTGTGCAATTCTCTTTTCTCTTCATGCATTAGAAACTCACTAATGAGCTAATTTCGAATCGTTTCATTTTTAACTTAACTTTCCATTCATTCAATATTGCTTTACAAAATAAATGTCCGTTTTAAATACATAGAGCCTAATTTTGTACATTTTAATTTTATTCCGTATATATATATATATTTTAAATATTTAAAATTTTGTATATTATATGTAAGTACATTACGCTTGCTTATGAAGTTATTTTGTATAAATATACAGTTCAAAATTAAAATATTTTACATTGTCATGTCGAATATTTTATTATAACTTTGGTTTATTCAGTCTCTTAAAGCTTTGCATAATATTTAAGCTAAAATTTTACTCAACAATTCCGTCTCGTAAAGCTTTGCAAAATATTTAAACATATTTAAGCTAACATTTTATACAAGTCAGTCTCTTAAAGCTTTACAAAAATATTTAAGCTAACATTTTACACAACAATTCAGTCTCGTAAAGCTTTGCAAAATATTTAAACATATTTATTAAACATATTTAAACTAACATTCTATACGAGTCAGTCTCAAAGCTTTGCAAAATATTTAAGCTAACATTTTAAAGCAATTCAGTCTCGTAAAGCTTTGCAAAATATTTAAACATATTTAAGCTAACATTTTATACAAGTCAGTCTCTTAAAGCTTTACAAAATATTTAAGCTAACATTTTACACAACAATTCAGTCTCGTAAAGCTTTGCAAAATATTTAAACATATTTAAGCTAACATTTTTTACAAGTATTTAAAGCTTTACAAAATATTTAAGCTAACATTTTATACAAGTCAGTCTCTTAAAACAAAATATTTAAGCTAACATTTTACAAACAATTCAGTCTTGTAAAGCTTTGCAAAATATTTAAACATATTTAAGCTAACATTTTACAAGTCAAAACTTTTACAAAATATTTAACCTAACATTTTTACACAACAATTCAGTCTCGTAAAGCTTTGCAAAATATTTAAGCTAACATTTTACACAACAATTCAGTCTCGTAAAAGCTTTGCAAAATATTTAAACATATTTAAGCTAACATTTTATACAAGTCAGTCTCTTAAAGCTTTACAAAATATTTAAGCTAACGTTTTACACAGTTCAGTCTTTAAAGCTTTGCAAAATATTTAAGCTAACATTTTACACAACAATTGAGTCTTTTAAAACTTTACAAAATATTTACTGTAACATTTTACAGATAAATTCAGGTCTTCCTTTTCAGTAGCACACATTCACATTTATTTGCAGAATTTTTTGAGAAATATTAATTGGATGATATTGAATAGTGCAAAACAAATAAAAACAAATAATTGGCTTTATTAATATTCGAAAAGAAAGAGTCTAGGCCATCAATTCCATATTCACTTATCTTATTTCTAGAGCTTCTATCATGTCAATCATATCTGTCAATTCTGGGCAACAGGGTAATATGATAACCCTAGTAATTTTCGTAATTTAACTCAGTTGTTGTCAGTTTAACTCTTAAAAATTATTTATGATACATTGTATAATATTGTTAAATTTTATGACGAAACTTTTTAAATTTTCTAACATTTTTCTACTTTTTAAAATTATAGCTCTGTATAGAATTATTCGTGATTTTTTTTACTAAAATCATTGATCGCTTTTTGTACATTGCCAATTACTATTTTAATATATAGCAATTCTGTGTTATTAATATGCATATATATACCCAAAAAGTCATTATTTTTTATAACAATCTCCAGTAAGAAAAATAAGGTTTTAATGAATTATGAAGATAATAAGATAACTCCCTTAAAAACTATATGAGCTTATTTTTATTGTTTATGAAACCAATATAGTTCTTAGGATTTATTTTTCAATAGTTTTATTCAACTTAGATCATTTTGTTACATTTTTGTAAAGAAATGGTTTTTAAAATAATTGGACAATATAAAGAATTTCATTCTTAGTTTTCCTAAAAACCGATAATCAGTTCGAATTTAGCAATTTCAAATATTCTGAAGGAATTTATTTAAGACCAAATAGAAAACAAAGGGTAACAAAGGAAAGGTAACAATAAATTTCGATGCATTTATTTAATTCAAAAACACAATAGTATACTTACTTTGCGAGCATTATAATATTGAATACTTTCAAATAATCTTAGAAACATATTTTTTTGGCTAAACTGATCGTATATGTATTTCGAATTCTAATATAAATTACAGATATAATTGCTTTTATTACCATTTGGCATTTTCATCTTAAAGAATTATTTGAAGAAAATTACAACGTAATAACTATAATATAGTCTCATTATATAAATTTAATGTAAATATGTTTATCAACGAACAATAAAGTATTTTCAACTTTTTTATATATGTTTTATGTAAACAATTTCTATTTCAAAGATAAAATAAAAGTAACAGTTTTATTTTCACAAAGGTAAAAAAACAACTCTAGCGTATAATAACAAAACAAATAAAAAATTATAAGATTTTTTTAATCAAGAAAACTTTCACGGCCATGCAATTTTTCAATTTGTGGCCATTATCCTTTTTTATAGTTAATCAATAAAATTGCACTTTTGTTTTTTAATAAAAGTGTCTACCTTAACAGAAAAAGCGACAAAGTCTTTAAGAATTGAGGCTCAGTAAGTTAACCAGTTTTTTAAGACATCAGATATATTTATTATTCCCTTTTTTTTTTTGGATGCTGTTTTAAAAAAAATATGAATATTAGTTTCAATTTTAAAATCTTGATTTCGATTTATATCAAAATATTCCCCAGATCATTAAAAAATTAATAATAATACAAAAAAATTCAAGAACAGTATTTCATCAATTAAATTACTGTAAATATAAAAGAAAACTTCTGAACTATTTCGAAGAATCAAACTTACATTGTAGCTTTTTGCAGTCAGTAAAGAAGTCAAATATATGACAAATAATTATTCAGTTTATTTTATTTTTTATAGCAATATAACAAGTGTGTATTACGTTCAATAAATTATATACTATAATTAAATATTAAAAAATGTTCTTAGTAAATAAAAGCAGCATGAATATTGTAAAGTTAGAATTTAAAATAAACAAAGAAAAAATTTTACATCACTTCCTATTCAATCACTTTGTAATTGTTGCATAATGGCAAGAATGTCGATTCAAAGCACAGAAAAAATGAACAATAATAAACGAAAACAAATGAATTAAAATATACAAAACTAATGAATAAAAGTCAAGCCCTGAATACTATATCCAAAATATGAAAGAAATATATATTAATAAAGTAACAAATAAATAATATTATTTATTTATTTGTACTATATTAATCATAAAGCTATCAACAGAAAATTCGCGACATCATTTCAAATTTAAAAATTTCTAAATAGCTCCACTGGTGAGGTGGGGAAAAAACACACTGCTTGAAGTGTATATTTTATTATATAAAATTAATAAACCATTTTTATAGAAAGAAAATGTATAAATAATCATAATAACTGAACATTAAATAAAAATTACTGTACCAGTTATAACTTTCTAAACAAACGACTTAAGAAAGGAAATAAAATAACAGAAAGTTTAATAGTAACGGAATGTTTAAAAGCTTAACATCGACAGTGAAAATAAAAAAAATTAAAACTTGAACTGTCCAAACTTTTTTTCACTCACCTTCCTTTGAGGGTTGAGCAATTATACCAATCTATATTTCCCACATCACTTGGAGCGGATCTTAGCTCAATATTAGGTTCCAAAATAAAAGTATCAATTATTCAAAAATGAACTGAACCCAGGGCGCCTTTAAAATATGATAGAAATGCCAAGGATCGAAATAAGCAGATCGAATAAAAACAGATTTTGTAATGGTATGTACATGCGTAAAAGACGTATTAGGCGTTGCTTAGAATCATCATTCCCCAAGCGGGTTTTGATCAACATGCATCATTACATCGAATTCGGAGATCATCTAAATGCAATTTATACAAAGCGCGGTGAACGTAAATTTACCAATTGTGCTTGTCGTAACATCTCTCCGATGCTTCCTCAGCTTCCAGCATGATGGAGATCCAATTCACTGTAGCAAGAGCCACAGAAACTGCCTCGAAGCTACCTACTGTCCACATTGGATGAGACTGAGTGGATATGTTTCTTGGCCACCATTATCCATGGATTTGACATGATTTCTTTTAATTAAGGTTCTTATTAAGAGCATGATCTAAGACAGTCCTCTGAAGTCCGCACGATCCTATTAGACCGGTACCTACGGTTTAAAGTGGATTCCGAACCACTACAAACAACCATGGCATCATTCTGTGGTACTAAGCGCCAGCTCTGCCATCAGGCCCCTAAATATAAATCTATTATATATAATTCCCGTGTCACGATGTTTGTTCGGGATGAACTCTGAAACTAACAATCTGATTTTAACTTTTTTTCTTAAATGTGTGTTTTGTTCCAACTTGAGAGATAGGATAGGTTTTTATTCAATTATTTTAATAAATGCAAAATCGACATTTTCATATTTCGTCATTTGGCGCAACTAAAATTTGCGATTTCATCCGATGGACGTAATTTTGAAAGTACATTCAAAACACAAGGTCATGTGTACCATGAGATCGGGTCGTTGATGCCAACGACGAGCCAAACTTTCTTCAAATTTATTTTATGGGCAGTTCTGAAGAACGTGTGACAACTCGATGTCAGTATAATTTTATCGAACAAGCAAGTACAAAGAGCTATTGTAGAATCGTTGGAAAATCTTTTAGAAAAGCATAACTAACTTATTAAATTATTTAACGAATTTATTTATTTTGACAAAAGACAGATTAACAAGAAATAGTGTTCATCGCTTAGTTCTTACATAAATGAAAGTAATGATTATTAAAAATTAAATTTTGGTAATATAATTATAAAACAGTGATAAGAATCAACATTATCTACCTCATTCATTAAATGAATAAAATTAAAACATTTTCTATTCGTTGAAGCTTAATTTGAACTTTTCGTCATTCTTTTCCAATCACTTCCTTAACAATACCAATTATAGTATCTAATAATTCAACGAAATAGAAGAAAGCCACAGCAACGCGTGGCCGGGTCTGCTAGTAAACATATATATATTTATTTATATATGTTTTTAATATATTTATATATTTATGTTATATATATTACAATATAAATTTGTAGTACCGAACGCCAAAACGCTAGCCATTAAGCCATCAAACCCTAAACATAAGAATGTATATTGGTCAATTCTAAATTCGCGTATTATGCCAAATTCTGCACGGGGAATAAGGATTAATACGAGTAGACTACCTTTAAATACTTTCTTAATAGCATCCTTTATTAACTCAACGCGTCTTTTATCCATCTCAAAATTTGCTTATTTCAGTATCTCTACCTATCGCGACCTGATGGCCAATTGGCTAGCGTTCTGACCTTTGGTACCACAGGGTTGAATCTTGGTGGTAACATAGATGTTTGTGAGTGTTTTGGAATCCACTTTTAAACTGTAGGTCCAGGTCTAATTAGCTTAAAGTGCGTACAAAATGGCCGTTGAGAGACAAAACCAAACTAAGCCCCTACCTGTCTTCTCATTCCTTCCAGATATTTGAAAGACACTTTGCATAATCATGTAACTTTATGAAACTTAATTAAAAAGGATCACTCAAATCATTCCTTTAGCTCAATAACACACATCTGTTTTCGGCACTGAATTGCAACCACCACTTTCATTAATGGACACGAATTTAACTACCCGCATATTAAACTAAATATAAGTAAGGAATTCTTTCTCTTTCTTCCTGCCAGAGAGTGTCTCTAATGACTGAGTTGGTATCGTTTCAAAAATAGCGTCCATTAATACGCCCATTTAGAGCGACATGCCCCCGACTGGAATATAAGTTTAATTCTCGCAGGACCACGGTATTCGCCTTAATCACTCCGGTAAGGATATTTCCTTTTTTTCATTGACCCTTTTTTTTTTCTTTTTTTTTCATTACAAGGTCCTTTTCTTTTCCAAATCGAAATCTTTTGGTTTTCAGACAAAGAAAGTGGGCAATCATTTTAATGGCTGTCGTTTTGAAAAAGGCCTTTTTGATTTTTATTCATCGAATAGAATTGGAGTCATTGCGGTGATTAGCTTCATGCGGAAAAAGTCTCCCGTCGGACGTCATCCACATTTTTGATGTGCGCAAAGATGCAATGGTGAATAACGACTTTCACTCGAGCAACCTGTCTTTCGTAATACAGAAAAAGTGGTATTCTTATAATTAAAGGTTAATTAAATTGGTGGCCCATCGTTAAGAAAAGGAACGTTAGTTACTGTTTAATTAATTCAATGTTGGACAATTTTTAAAATGTACTTATTTTTCAAAAGCATTTATTTTTTTAAGGATGACAATTTGTAAATGTTTTGTGTATATCCAAGAACACTTATACAGTACTTATGTCCCTTGCAAAAGTAACAGAACATTTTGAAATAGGGGTTCTCAAAGGGTGTTCAGGGGATACTGGTGCACCCTGTAATATTCTAATGCGTGTTCAGATATAAAAATAAATGTAATTTACTCTCTTTCCTGTCAGAATTTCCCATTCAAAGACAGTTTTCATTATAGACAACTAACAACTTACCTTCTCACTGTTTTATTCCTTTCATTCATGTAACAGTTTCCAAATAGCGATAGAATATTTCCAAGAAAACATAGCAGAAGAAACTTTACAGGGTTAGCTACTAGAGGCGTTAAAATCTCATATGATTCTCAATGCTAAACAAATTTCTATTTCAGCCTATGAGACTCGTGTATGTGAAACTGATCATCTGACATTAACTAAAGAAGAACTAGTGATTATATCCATTGGGCATGAATTTATTATTAAACATAAGTAATTTTTTATTGAAATCTTTTGGATTCTATAAAAGTATATTTATCAATAACTAAAACGCTTAGAAATTTTACTACAATTTTCAGCGCCATATTAATGTGAATTAGTTTTTCTATCCTCACCACAATGAAGTGGAATAACAGAAGAAATCTTCAATACATTGACGAGGAAATAAGTTTTTTAAATATATGAATTGAAGCAATAGCATTAAAGGAATAGCTAGGACACTTCAAGTTCATTATTCTGTAAAAATAATTAAAAAAAAACTTAATGTGCGTTTCATTTTAGTTTTAATTCTGTAATATTTGACTTAACTATTATAACTTATTTCCCAGAAATTTGTGTATAGTTAGCCTACAATTATTTGTAGAATTTTAAATGTGCTCCAACCACAAAACGGTTTGATAACCACTGCTTTAGAAACTGCATCTATACTTTCCCGCCTACGAAATTTCCTCAATCTCTTCGTGGTATGATTTTTCAATGAAAACGCGGTTTTTCTATTTCTCTTTCAAAGAAGCCTTCTTGGTCGTCATTTGTTATTCGTTAAAATAAAGACTTAGAAAAGCATTGTGGAAATATGGCAACTGGCATAAAGCATTCATTGTAGAAAGATGGTTTGTAACTAGTTAATATTATATTATAATATTAACTGGCTACAAACTCCACCTTGGATACCTTCTAATCAAGGCGTTGTACTTGAAGGAAAGAAAATCAAGTAAAAAAATTATCTAGTTTAGGCGAACTAATTAGTAAGATAATTTGGCAATTAGTATTGTGTTGGAAAAGATGAAGTTTCAATGCAAATAAATAGGCGAAAAATAAATGAATCGATAGAGTAGGAGGTACAGAATAAATTACAAGTTGACAGCAACACTTGCGTAAACTACCCGAATATGATCCGACGGGATTTAATCTCTCTGTGTCAGATGGCAAATGAATTAGTCTTTCACAAACTAAAGGAATCAATAAAAACCAATTTCGTGGAGTTTGTTTACTAAGATCTGCTTGCTACAGAGCATAAATATTAATCTCCATGATGAATGTTATAAATATTTTCCTTATAACCTATCAACTATTAGATTATGGATTGAAATATACATTAGATTATGAGTTGAAAAAATCAGATATCTATATTCATTTTAATAACTAAAGAAATTTAGCAATGTAAAAATGGAATTGATCAATTATTATCATTGAATCATTTCTTAATAATAGGATATGACTCGATTATGAATTTTTCCTAAAAATAAGACAGAAATTTTAACTGTAAGCTATCATGTTAATTTCCTAAATAATTCTTGGTGAAAATACTTCTCAATCAATAGTTTGTCTTTGCAATTCATAATAGTATAAATTTCAATAACTTTGAATGGCTTTTTTTTTTTCTGAAAAATTATTAAACACAGTTGTCCTTTTACGTTAAACAGAGCTCTACTTAAACAATAAAATTTCCGTTGTGAAACATGATCGTGATGAAATAGTTAAAAAATTAAATCATTCGCTTAAACCATGAAATTTTCATAGTGAATAGATTAATTAAAGTATTAAAATATCCATTATAAATTTGGTTAACCTTTGAATAATGGATTTACCGTAAATAATTATGCGTTGACTTTTGCAAATCATCAAACTTCATATTCAGAACTGGGCAATGTGTGTTCGACGTTATTATTGTCAAGGAGGATAACACATTTCACAATATCATTGCCTAACATTTATGGTACACAAATTCCTTGCGAAATAGTAGCACCAAATCTAGCAGCTGAAATATTTATAGTCATAAAATATCTCAATTATTCATATGTGCTTAAAAAAATAATTCTAAATTTCGATCATAAAGCAGAAAATAATTACGTATAAAGAAATAAAAATCTCCTGAACAATTTATTCAAACATGACTTTTTTTTTTTACTATTATAAAATTTAAAAAAGCGTTATTATCGAAATAGTTCAGTAATACAAATAATGAATCGTATTAATAGAGAAAGTTTCATTCATTCATTAAAATTGAGAGAGGAATTTCATAATGATTATGTTTATTCAACTAAATATTTAAAAATCGTAGGATTAAAATTTTAAAAAAAGAAAACGATTTCTAAACTAATTACATATTTTCTAATAAAATGATTTTAAGTAGAAATATTTTTTGTTATTGGTAAGAATATTGAAATCAAAGTCAAGTCATTATCACTGAAATGATTTTCTAAAAATAATCTCAGTCGTTGTGCAAACATCAAAATTTTTAGTAAAAATCATTCACAATTCTTGCTTACAGTCTGAAAATTTGAAATTTATCTAGCGATATTTATTTAACTTGGGATTGTAAGAAATTCAAATCATTGACTCTAATACAAATAGCAATTTAAATAAATTTTTACCAAAAAGATTTTCTCACATATGATTATGAAATGATATATATTTCATCTATACCACTTCCGTTTATTTCTTTACTCATTTAGAAGTTTCTCAATACTTCAAGCTTTATACTTATAGGAAAAAGAATCGCCTATATTTATGCCTTACAGAAAAATAAATAAAACCCTTAGTAAAGTAAATAAAATAAAAGAGAGTCTGTAAATAGTTTCCAATGATATGCCTTGTAAAAGGAAATATAGACTCTAAAACTTTGGTAGAAAAGAAATTGTGCTTAGTAAATATTAGCAATTTACTCTACATTTCAAATTTATTCCAAAATATTTCAACAAATGTATTTATTTTATTCTGTTCTATAACAGAATGTATTAGAATTAGTTCTGCTCGAATTATTTCCCTAGAGATTTTATTAAAGCTTTATTCTCAGATGTAAAACACAAAGTAACTTTAAATTTACTGAGCTTTCACACTTTCAAACAAACCTAACCAA
>BPLR01012728.1:0-138421 GCA_021605095.1 Caerostris extrusa | reverse complement strand
ATGAACGATTGGAAATTTGAACAAGATATACATAGGAGAGTGTGAGCTAAATAGAAAGGAATTGAAAAATATATTTTTATTATAGCTTGCGGCAGAACATGTGGGCAGAGAGAATGTAAAATAATTGCTTTCTTAATACTCATAATATATCCTGTAAAATGAAATTAGTATAGTTCTGCTTGGAGTTTGACCAGATCTTCGTCAGTGAGTTGGTTTCTTTGGTATATGTAAGAGGTATGTAATGTTTAGGTTGCGGTATCTGAAAAAAAGGAAAGCACTGTTAGATTTACGAGAGTTATTTTAGCTAATAATAGAGTGTTTTCAACATTTTAATAGCATTAATTCATCCATTGAAAGCGATAAAATCGAAATAAATCGAAAAGTAAGACTTTCATTTAAAATTCTAAAGGGTTTTGGTTTCTGGCACTGTCCTTGACATCTGTGGCAAATTTGAGGTCAAAATATTCATTAGTGTTTGAGTTACGCTGGTCTTTGTGAGACGCTAAAAAACTGATTCCGGCGATTTTGAAATGTGTGAATTCATTGAGCAAAGAACTTGCATTCAATTTTGTTTGCGGTAACGTATAGAATGTTGCAGAAGGTATTCGGTGAGCATTCCTATATCGGAAAAGAAATGTTTAGAAGTTAGGTATAAACAGCTCAAAGAAGGGCAGAGAAAGCGTTGACGACGAAGAGCCGTCTGCTCGCCGACCAACCTCAAACCGGACGAAGCTCACGTTCAACAAATTTAAGAGTTCTTGCTTGCAAACCGTTGATTTACAATTAGAGATCTTGCTGATGATGTTGGGAATTTCAAAAGAATCGGTCAATTCCATTTTGGGCCTCAGACACATCAAATCTCGATTGGTACCGAAAACACTGAATTCGTCAGCTCACACTGCATTGATCTTGCAATGTGCCCAAAACGTAAGACCAATTTTTTTTTCAAAAACTCTTTATTATTCTTTATTATTACTCTTTAAAAATTTATTTCATCACCTGCACAGTAATCCCCTCGGACACAATGCACTTACGCCAACTTTTTTTCCCAATTCTCAGTACATGCTAAAAAGTCATCGGCAGGATGCCCTTCAAAGCGCGGTGCGATTCGCGTTGAATCTCTTCAATCAACTAAAAACGGTGTGCCCGGAGGGGTCTTTTGAGTTTGAGAAAGCCAGAAGTCGCACGTTGTGAATATGGGGGTTGTGGAATGATATAGATTTCGTTTTTGGCAAATGCAAGGGGGGGCTGGCGCATTCAGTGTTTGTTCAGTGTCAGTGTTCGGCACCAATCGAGATTTGATGCGTTTGAGGCCCAAAATGGAAATGATCAACATCAGCAGCAAGGTCTCTAATTGTAAATCGACGGTATGCAAGCACCCAAACTTTAATTTGGACGTGAGCTTCTTCGGTTGAGTTTGATGGTTGACAGAGCACACTTCGTCTTCAATGCGTTCTCTGCCTTCTTTGATCTGCTCATATCACTTGTAAACATTTTTTCCGGTATTATAGGAATGCTCACCGCATGCCTTCTGCAACATTCTATAACTTTCCGCAAACAAAATTGAATGCAAGTTCTTTGCTCAATGAATTCACACATTCAAAAAATCGCCGGTTCACTTTTAGCGTCTCACAATGCCAAGCGTAACTCATACACTATTGAATATTTTGACGTCAAATTTAACACAGTTGTCAAGGACAATGCCAGCAACCTAAGAAAGAAAAAAAAAAAAATTAAAATTCCATAAGTTCGGGAATTTTTTAAATGAAATGAATTGAATGCAATAAAATCTTAATTATATTAATAATATTCATTCACATTCACAACATAAATATCAATAATTTTTATAAAAATTTGATGTTCTTTACTTTCTTATTAAAAAGAAATATTAATACATTACAGAAACTTTTATTTCTGCAAAATCAGAAATTTATTAAAAAGTGATACAAGAGCGAATTGTATAAACTATTTTAAGATCACAAAATTATCAAGTAAATAAAAACTAATGGTATGTAATGCCAATCATATTGATCGGAATACTTCGGATCCACCATTTTAATATGTTTCACAATTTCGGTTTTTGTAGGGGTAATTCGGTTTTTACAGTTGGTGTATTAAACAACTGTATGTCGACTTCTAAATGGCTCTTGAAACACATTGTAAACTACACTCATGTCCATAAATTAAGGATAATGAAGTTCAGGCAAAGAAAGAGACAGAAGCAAAAAATTTGACTTATTTGTAAAGTCTATTTATTAAACAAAAGGTAAAGAGCAAAAGATGCTATATGTTTGACATAATTAATAAAAATTGCGATTTTTACTCCCTGGAGCAAATTTCAAAAGGACCTATTTACAAAAAACAGTATAACATGGTTAGTATGATGGTTAATATGGAGTATGTCTCCGGACGATGCAATACAGGCCTTACAACGCCTAGGCATGCTGAGTATCAAATTATCAATCTGATTTTTGGGGAATATTACACCACTCATCATGCAGGGCCCTCCGAAGTTCCGGTTGACAGGTGGGAGGGGGTTGACGGGCTGCAATTCGTCGGCCAAGCATATCCCACACATGCTCTATTGATTCAAGTCCGGTGAGTATGCTGGCCCATCCATACGGGTGATATCCTCCTATTGAAGGCATTCGTCTACAATGTTTGCACGGGGAGGACGGGCGTTGTCATCCATAAACAGAAATTCAGCACCCATGGTGCCCTGAAACAAACGTACATGTTGTTCCAGAATGACATCCCGATAGATGTGGTCTGTCATCATTACACTTTGAACATGCAGGTCAGTTCTGGAACCAAGAATAATTCCTCCCCAAACGAGCATTCTACACCACCGTAACGGTGTCGTTCAATGGTGTTCTCTTGGTGGTAACGTGCACCTGGCGCTCTCCATATGAAAGTCATACTGCAAACTAAACCTGGACTCGTCGGAAAACATCACACCAGACCACTGTTGCGGTGTCCACAATGCATGCTCTCCACTCCAGGTTAATCGCAGGCGACAGTGAGTTGCGGTAAGTGGAACACATCTGACAGGCCTACGAGTATATAGACCAATGTGCCCTAAGCGTATGTACACGGTCTGCCTTGAAACTGTCGTACGGTTAGCTGAAAGAGCTGTCGAGACAGGTCTGATGCTGTGCTCCGTCTGTTTCTTTTGGCAGTAACTGCTAAATACCGGTCCTCATTCGGCGTTGTAACTCGGGGGCGACCTGTGCTGTAACATCTACCACATTACCATCATCTTGGAATCGTTGCCAAAGCCTGGAGATGACACTCATGGCGATTCCAAGTTCTTCGGATACTTCCAGCTGGGTACGTCCACATTCCAGTCGTCCGATAATTTATCACGTAAAAAAGCATCCAAATGCTTCCTTTGTGCCATAACTATGCGGTTATTGCACTGAAAGGCTTTTTAAAGCGCTTGTGAACTATTTTACTTCTTTGCCACCATTCCTTATACACCCCTCTCTTACACTCTCGTCATTGTGACGTACTATCCGCGTCATCTGGTGGTTTCCTGTAATTTGCATATTCTTCTTCCAAGATATGTGTGATAATTCTACAGGTGAAATTTTTATTTTAGAGTTCAATTTCTGTGTGATTCTGAATTATCCTTAATTTATGGACATGAGTGTATTTTGAAAGCTAAAGGTATGAACTTTAAAAATAAACAATAAAAAATTCGATTTGTTGTAGTGATTTGAGTTATAAAATATTGATTTGAACGTAGTCGGTTTACCTTAGATCTTCAAACTTAAAAAATAGCAGCCGCGCCTATGGGTAGCGGTGGCCAACCCGCTGCCCGCCTAGAATATCTGTCCGGCCTTTGAGATTTATCACAATTTTACAAAATATATTTATTTTATATTGACCAAAGTAGTGAAAACCAATGTTTTAAAAATGCATTATGTGGGCATACATATATTAATATATTATGAGAAAAATTAACTTGATTTCAGGATAATATTCTTGTGAATATATGATGGATATTGCCTGTTTTATTTATGAGTTTATAGTTAGGAGTATATTCTGATGATTCATGATTCTTGATGCACACTCCTCTTGAAACATCTACTATAATAGGTACTATGTTTTACTTTAAGTGCCTCAGCGGCGCAATGACCATCCCTAGATACGCACAGTTGATTGCAGAACAAAGTTGAAGTTGTTAGCACTTTTTTGGTTCAACTTACACTTCCGAATTATGTTTTTCGAAAATGAAATTGTCCAAACACAAAACACGCTCAAACATACCAGACGTTAAGATGCAACACTAATTATGATATGCAAACACCCAAATTGAGGGCGTTTTGCAAAAAAGCTAAGTGAAAGAGTGGAGAAACACATATCGCACTAGTAAAATAAATATTTTTTAATGATTTCATATTCTTTATTTTATTTATATTTATTTTTTTTAGTATTATATATTTCTTTTTACAATGTGCGTTTAGTATCATTATTATTATACTATGTTCACGCGCAAGAATAATAGTAAACAGAAAAATAATAACACATTATGTTTCAATTTTTCGCTCCATAAAATGTCTTTAGTGGTCTAAATCTAATATGAGGATATATATTTTACATGAGGATATGAGGATTATGTATTTTTTATTTTGTTTATAGTTATATATTTTTATTTCACTTTTGGTGCTATATATTTCTTTACAATGTGCGTTTAGTATCATTATTATTATATTAAGGAGAGAAAAAAAAAAAAGTACTCAATGTCTGAGGGTGTTTATTCAAAATGATGGCAGCAAAGTGCCTGCGTAATGTAGAAGGGATATCATAAAGTATCCTGGATAAAAGCTGAATTTATTATAAGTTTCAAGTTATGGTACAAAAGACTTCTTGGTCAAAGTTCCCAACACTTAATAATAACAAGTACTACTTACCACTAAGTTGGACGAGTTGCCCGTACACAATGTGGACGCTGCTCGCAAAACGTTTTCAGATTCTCTGGTGGTACACATCGGCCCGGATACTTGGCACAGTACTGGGTCCTCTGCACCCTAAACAAGAAGTCAACGAGCATTAGTTCTCAGTATGCAATATTTTTTAATATTTGTTTGATTTAAAAATTTTCACAATCAAAACTTTTGTTTAAATTTAAATTACGTAAAATTTGGGCCTGAATTGTCGAGTGGCTAGCTCTATGGCGCTCGTACCACACAGTTTCGGGTTCAAGTTACGGTGGTGCCATGGATGTTTGTAGTGGTTCGGAATCCCCTAAACCGTAGGTCTCGGTGTCATATAACTGTAAGAGCGTCACGGCGTAAAAGTCAGACTTCTACCTATGGGTGCTCCATCACAACAGAAGCTGCTTCCTTCCCCTTCAACTATGAGTCCATCCGGGTTCGTGGCGCTGCGTCTAGATTAGATATCTATCAAGTTGGATAAGTAACAACAACAACATAATATTTACATAGAATCACTTCTAAATTATCTTTAGAATAATAGTCAATTTAGTATATTATAAAATAATGTAAATTGAATGCTTTAGCTGATAAATTAAATTCTTTAAAATATCATTTAGTATAAAAACATAAGCAAAAAGTTTATGAAATCTGTTTTTAAACTCTTCTTAAACTATTGTCCCTCATATAAACGATATAAGTTGTCTATTGTCTTAACTTTGTTAATCCAAAATATAATTTTGAAGAATTCAGAATATACAAAAATTTTTGTAAAGAACTTATATACCAAAGATTGTACTAAACTGGAAGTGAGTAAATCACATTTATCGTTGAAGACAGTTAGGCGCTATTATATAAAAAACCCTATAAGCCATACCGAACAGAAAGCTACCATGTCTAAGCAGAGGAAGAACATGAAAAGTCTGTAGGCCAGAAAGTTCTTCCACTGGGCTCAAAGAGGGGTTTTTTTTTGTTTTTGTTTATCACTCTACAGTCATTTTGTGCACACTTAGGCTAAATAGCCAAGGACCTGCAGTTTAAAGGCGTTGAACCACTCTCAAACATCTATGCCACCGCCAGGATTCGAATCTGAAGCTTGTGGAACCAAAGGCCAGAGCGCTAGCCAATTGGCCACAAGCCGCGGGCTCAAAGAGGTTTGATATGGTTAGTGGCTCTAAGGGGATGCAACTTGTGCACACTTTAGGCTAAATAGACATCTGGTGGTCATGACGGTTAAACAGTCCGGGACCTACATTTTAACGTGGATTCCGAACCATTCACAAACATCCATGCCACCGCCAGGATTCAAGCCTGGAGCCTGTGGTACCAACAGCCAGAGAGCTAGCCAATTGGCCATCAGATCGCTAGGGAATTTGAGCAGATGAGAAGTAGAAATTTTACTGAAACAGAATTCAGGCCGAAATTTAAATAAAACACAAAAAAAATTTAATTAATTTTAAAACATTTTTTATAAAATTTTCATTTCATTAAGAAAAGAAACCTGGGGCAATTAATTGGGGAACAAAATATTATAATTTCTTTTTCATTTAAAATACAAAAATCCTTAGATTTTAAATTGTAATTTTTAAGTGGCATAGCCAATCTACTGCGCCTGATGGCAGAGTGACAAGCTCTTTGGAGTACCACAGGTGTCAGTCCCAGTTGTGCATCAGGGATATTTGTAGTGGTTAGAATCCACTTCAAACCGTAGGTGCCAGTCTAACATGATTGTAAAGCGTAGGGCTGACAACTCCACCCCTAACATGAAAACATTTCCTGTCTCGAAATCTGCCAGCAGGCAGATGGCCTTGGCCAGCATGGGGCTATTGTGCCAAAAGCAGAAGAAAAGCGAATCTGCATAACAATGGTCCAGTATGGTTATGAAGAAAATTCAAAAATATTGAAATAAGTTTTTTTGGCTGTTGTAGTTGCAAACCACCAAGTATGGAGGATAACTTGCACATTGATTTTAAGCTTGTTATTAACAAGTAATATAAAAAAAAATTTTTAAGTCAATTCCTACTTTTTTTTTTTTCACTCTACTGCAGAAAGTCCTTTAAAAATAATTTTCATTCATTTTTTTAAGTTTATCTGGCGCCATCTATTGGTAGATACATGCAACTTAAATTAATATTTGTAAAAACTGTATTTACATCCAGTATTATCCACCTACAAGTTCAAAAGAAATGTATTTGAAGTTGAGTGGATGAATAAAAAGTATTTTATGAACGATTGAAAATTTGAGCAAGATATATCCAGGGAGAGTGTGAGCTAATAGAAGAAATTGAAATAAGAAAACAATTCACGGGTTGATGTTGCAGAGGGTGAATGCAGGGGGCAAGAATTCGGGCGGGTAGGTCACTTCCAGGTTGATGTTGGTGGGGTAGGTCCAGAAGTGCAGGACGAACTGCACAGCCTGGTATGTGAATCCAGCAGCGCAGGACACGAACACCGCAGCTTTCAGCAGACCGAAGGCCAACTCAAGCCTCCGAGCCTCCTTTGGGGTCATGATTCACCTTCCACAAAATGAACAAAACATAGATGATACAATTCTAATGAAATTATATTTTCAGTGCCAAAGTATGCAAAAAAAGCAATATATAAAATATACAAAAAACAAGTAATAAAAAAAAAAAATCCATTATAATGGGTGGAAAATAATTTTCATTCATTTTTTAAGTTTATCTGGTCGCCATCTTGCAACTTAAATCTAAAAAAAAAAAACTAAAATTAATTAATTAAATTAAATTACTGAATTAATATTTGAAAAAACTGTATAGTCCATCCACTACAAGTTAAAAAGACTATGGTTTGACTTGAGTGGATGAATAAAAGTATTTGATAAACGTTTGAAAATTTGAAAAATAAATGTCAATTGAGAGAGAGAGAGTGGGAACTAATAGAAGGAATTGAATAATATTGTCTATTACAGTGGAAGGAACTGCCTTATAGATGGACGTTCCAACGTCCTATGTTTAAATCGGCGTAGACACAATAAATATTATTGTCCGACTTGTGGCTTAGATGAATAAGTGAATCCATGAAGACTACGGTTGGAATCCACACTGTGATTTTCTGTTTCAATTCCACTTCTGAGTTTTGGGGTTTCCTCCCATAAGACGCTGAAATGTGGGACAATTAACCCCAACGTTCTACCCTTTATCTCCCTGTTAGTACGTTCGTTTCTACCTTTTATCTTTTCTCCATCTGAGCTGTTCGTGGTATACACAAGTAGAGCACGAGGTAGAACAGTATTCAACAAGATCAAAATTGTCTATGATAATGGTAGAAGTAGATATCTTATCGGATTTACAAATTATGAGCGAAGTTGAATTCAATGGGTAAAAATTCTTGTCTGGTGATGGGTAAAAATTCTTGTCTCTTTCTATGCTGGTGATGGGTATTTGTCTCTGTGCTGGTGATAAATCTGCTGGTGAGAACTCGGAATGCTCTTCAGTTAATTTAAGGAAAACAGCAAAGTTCAAACCTGCAGATGCCATCCTTAGGGAAAATTCATCTTAATTACTGTGCCAAAATTTGGGCACTACTTAAATATGCACCTTATGTGACACTGTTTATGCCACTCATCTGCCATTAAAATCGACAAGTGATCTCTGGTCACAATGAAAGATTTTTGAAAACTATTTGTTTTCTGTAATACCACTAAGGGTATTGAAGAAGATAGTGTTATTGGTAATGCCAAAGGGTATTGCAGGAGATAGGGTCAATGGTAATACCACGGGTATTGCCAACATTTGCATAAGATAGAATGGATGATTGGCTCATTTTCCACTTGCAGCGTTCATTTGTAGTCGTTGCTCTCAAAACTGAAAAGACTTGATGGTTATCGAAAATTGTGTGAGATATCTTTGAATTACTTCATGCGAGTTTACCAAAAAATTAAAAGTTTTGAAAGATTATATCGTTAGAAAAATGTAATAGAGTAACATTAGAATAGTTTTAGTAATTTATGATTATTTATATTGTTTAGCATTATATCTAAAAATTTATTATTATTTATTTAAATTATATTTGAACGTACATGATTATAATTAAACTTTCACTTTAAAAATGTTGTAAAAAAGAACCACTCGTCACAATGAGGTCAAACTTGAACTGAAGATACTTGAAGAAGTGGGAAACAATATGGCATCAAAAAATTCCATCGATTTTTCCCATCCAATTTGGTATGACTTGCCGTGGTGGACGGGCTTTCCACTCACAGTGTCACAACTGTTGAATGATTTGGAAGACATTTTTTCCGTAAAAAAAGAAACAATCGAGCACAAACACTACATGGGTTTAATGTGTGTCATTTCGATTCAAAAATATCACTGGCAGTCGAATTCACTTTCTTTATGACGCTCACAGTGCAATCTATTGATACACTTTGGAACTTTTTGCTCCCGTACCGTTTCTCCATTCTTCAGTTCAAATTTTAACTCATTGAGAAGGGTAGTTTTTTTTACAGCATTCTGAAAGTGGAATTTTAAATATAATCACCCTGTATATTCAAAAAACATTAATAGAAAAATAATGCTTTGACATTTATGCACTAGCATATAAAATTTACGTTATTATACTTGAAACAGAGATGAGCAAATGTTAACTTACCTTCTCGCGATAGTCTCATCCACGAGACTGAATAAATAGACTTTTCTGATGCAACAGTGCATCGACCACAATTTAGGTACATAACAACTATGCTTCCCAAATTAAAATGAGATGCCATTAGTCGAACTTAGTAAAAAATGTATAAAGCTAAATAATCAGTTACTGAACCCTGTCCTACAAAAAAAAGCATTCGAAATTGTAATAAAAATTATTTACTTTATTGTTTTGTATGGAAATATCGTCTACACTCATTATGTGTAAAACAATTTATGCAGTTGAGTTTGGGGAAGGTTACCCTATTGCATGACTTGCTTGACGTGCGTGTTCTAATTCAGCCACATATACTACTGTGTCCAAAAAGTAAGATCAATTTTTAATTTAAAATTCCGGGGTTATGTAATTTCAATTTTTTTTCCTTTTAGTTTTTCTGGCACTTCCTTGACATCTGTGGAAAATTTGAGGTCAAAATATTCATTAGTGTTTGAGTTACGCTTGGCTTTGTGAGACGCTCAAAACTGATTCCGGCGATTTTGAAATGTCTGAATTCATTGAGCAAAGAACTTGCATTCAATTTTTGTTTGCGAAACGTATAGAATGCTGCAGGAAGGCATTCAATCAGCATTCCTATATCGGAAAATGTTTAGAAGTGGTATCAAACAGCTCAAAGAAGGCAGAGAACGCGTTGAAGACGAAGAGCCGTCTGGTCGACCATCCACCTCAACCGACAAAGCTCACGCCCAAGAAATTAAATATTTGGTGCTTGCAAACCATCTGTTTACAATTAGAGCCCTTGCTGATGATGTTGGAATTTCAAAAGGATCGGTCAACACCGTTTTGGGCCTCAAACGCGTCAAATCTCGATTGATACCGAAAACACTAAATGCGCCAGCTCACACTGAATTGATTCTTCGTGACGTTTTCAAAAAATGAAACCCATATCTTTCCACGACCACCGTATTCCCACCGTGCGACTTCTGACTATTACTTAAACTCAAAAGACTGACTATTCCGGTTTCAGACAATTAAAAAAATTCAACTTGAATCTCCTCGCGCTTTGAAGGCCATCCTTGCCGATGACTTTTTAGCATGCATTGAGGATTGAAAAAAGTTGGCATAAGTGCATTGTGGCTGGATGGGATTGCTTTGAAGGCGACGAAATAAATTTGGAAGAATAAATAAAGAGTTTTTGAAAAAAATAATTGGTCTTACTTTTTTGGGCACAGTAGTAGACAAAACTTTTAAAAATGAAATTGAAGAAAAATTTACAAATATCATTTAGAAAAAAGTAATAATTTTTACAGAATTTTATCAAACTGTTTTCAAATGATAAAAACAATTCAATAAATGTTGATTTTTTTTGAATTTCTAGTTATTTTTATACAAATATTTATCATTAGAAATGCAGATATGTAACGGATTCAACATTACCCAGCTTATCTCATGAGAGGGGATTTCTACCCATATTTTTGAGCAAAAAACTATGTTTGTGAGTGGTTCGGGATCCACTTTAAACTGTAGGTCCCGGTCTGTTTAGCCCTCGTGTGCACAAGATGACCGCAGAGCGACAAGCAAATAAACTATTTTAGAGCTACTTATTATAAATTCTCTTAATAAACAACTCATCGCATACTATCAATAATTATGTTTTGTTTTCCATAATAACATTGTTTTGCAAATACTGCATCTAGTAATCGATTACTAGATGTGTAAGTCACTGTTCTAAAAAAACTGAAGCTAGGAAAATACCACATGACAAATGTTTTTAAGACAAATCCTTTACATGAAATGAAGGGCACTGAAGGTATATGAACACTTTTGATTCATCTTTTTGCATTTAACACTAAGGGACAACAATTTTTCATTCAATTGCTGTTCATATCAAATGAATAAAATTTAATCAAAAAATACTAAATAAAGAAAAAAAATTGTGTTTCTGAACAAGTTAATAGATTTAAATATTTCATCGACTTTATCAAATATAGAGAAGGTTACAGGTATGCTTGCATTGAGTTTTAATAACACGAGTTTTATAGGAAATGTATGCATTTACAATAAACGTAAAATATTTTTAAAGTTTATTACATTTTGAATTCATTGTCAAAACAGAAACAAGTAATATAAGAAAAATTTTTAACTTTTTTTCACTGCAGAATGTCCTTTATAAATAATTTTCATTCATTTTTTAAGTTCATGTGGCACCATCTATTGGTAGATATAGGTAACTTAAATATTAAAAAAAAAAAAGTTAATTAAATAAATATAATTAATGAATACATATTTGAAAAACTGTATTAACATCCAGTGTTATTGTTAAAAAATTATTTGAACTTGAGGGGATGAATAAAATGTATTTTATGAACGATTGAAAATTTGAACAAGATATGTATAGGGGTGTGAACTAATAGAAGGAATTGAAAAATAGAACACATTGTAAAAAAAAAAAAAAATTTTTTTAATGAATTCTAAAGGCAGATTTTAGACAGCAAAGGTTTCTGCAAAGCAGTTTTAACATTATTAAGTTTAAATTATGGGACGAAGCGGCGTTGAGAAAATCGAACCGACAGTTTACTTGTCTTTGTCTGGAATGAGCACGATAAATTCGAAGCCAGGAAACTCTGTTCGTGGTCTCAAGGAATAGTAGAGAAGGGTGAAGACCCTGATACTATTGTGCCCAAAAAGTAAGACCAATAATTTTTTTTTAACAACTCTTTATTTATTCTTCCAACTTTCTTTTCATCGCCTTCAAAGTAATCCCCTGGACACAATGTACTTATGCCAACTTTTTTCAAAGTGCTGCTAAAAAGTCATCGGCAGGGATGGCGATTCACATTGAATCTCTTCAATCGACTCAAAACGATGTCCCCTGAGTGGTCTTTTGAGTTTAGGGAATAGCCAGAAGTCGCACGGTGTGAATACGAAACGATATGGAGTTGACCAATCCTTTTGAAATTCTAACATCATCCGCAAGGTCTCTAACTGTAAATTGACGTTTTGCAAGCACCAAATCTTTAATTTTTGGACGTGAGCTTCGTCGGTTGAGGTTGATGGTCGACCAGAGCGCTCTTCGCCTTCAACAGGTTCTCTTGTCTTCTTTGAACTGTTAATACCACTTCTAAACATTTCTTTCCGATATAGGAATGCTCACCGAATGCCTTCTGCAACATTCTGCAAACAAAATTGAATTCAAGTTCTTTGCTCAATGAATTCGGACATTTCAAAATCGCCGGAATGAGTTTTAGCGTCTCACAAAGCCTGCAAAGCGTAACTCAAACACTGATGCATATTTTTACGTCAAATTTCGCACAGATATCAAGGACAGTGCCAGCAACATAAAAAAGAAAAATATTGAAATTCCATTAGCCGCGGAAAGTTTAAATTGAAAATTGTTCTTACTTTTTGACACTGCGCTATAACATCCCTGATATTCGCGCAAAAATGTGGAAGCAGAGCCCGCTCCTTCCCCCCCCCGATGTAAGCTGGATAATGTTGTAATATCTGCATTTCATTCTCTGCTTATGGCATTATCCGTATTTCAAGTAGCAAATGATAAGTCAAAATGTCTAATATTGTAAACAACAAGTAATTAAAAAAAAAAAAAAAAAGTCAATTCCTATTTTTTTTTTTTCACTATATTGCAGAAAGTCCTTTATAAATAATTTTCATTCATTTTTTTTAGTTTATCTTGCGCCATCTATGGATAGATATATGCAACTTAAATCTAAAAAAAACTGAAATTAATTAATTAAATTTAATTACCGAATTAATATTTGAAAAACCTGTATTAACATCGAGTGTCATCCACTACAAGTTCAAAAAAAAATGTATTTAAACTTGACTGGATGAATAAAAGTATCTTGTTAACTATTGAAAATTAGAGATAATTTAAGATATATATAGGGAGAGTGTGAGCTAATAGAAGGAATCGAAAAATATCATCAGATTTACATTAATTGTTATTATCATTTGACTTTTACCAGACAAATTTTGTATTTAATTACTACATTTTCAATTTAATAATCAATTAATATTAAAAAAAAAAAAATACTGCATACTAAAATTCTGGAAAAGCTACAGGATTTTTTTTTCAACATTTTTTACTTTGTAAATTTTTTTCCCCTTTTATAACTTCTCCCAATTGCTGCTGAACTATACATTTATTATAGATAGAACTATCCGTGTATGAATAAAAATCGCCAGGAGTTGATGTCATTCTGTTTAACACGTCTGCTATAACCAGACAAAAAGAACTCATCGAGTTAATACACGCATGTCCCTGAAAAATCATTCAATAGGGTAACCTCCATTAAGCTCATTGCCGAATTGTTTTATACATAATGAATGCCGTTGTGCCATGCAAATGAAGAAGGTATGTTTCGAATATTTTCATTTTCAATTTTTTTTTACTGGCAGAGTTTAGTAAGAGATGATTCATTTTTTACTAATGACTAATGGCGTCGCATTTTAATTTGTGGAGCATTGCTGTTATTTACGTAAATAGCAATAGATGCTCTATTGTTTTAAAAGGTTTATTTATTCAGTCGCATGAAGGAGACTGTCGCGGGAAGGTAAGTTGACATTTGCTCATCTCTATTTCAAATAAAATAATGTAGACTTTTAAATGCTAATATAAAGCATAAAATGTTCACTTAATAGTTTTAGAATGTTTTTATATTTTTGAACATTACTAAAAATTACAAATATTTACAAATAACTATTTTTTATTAACGTTATTCAATTACATTCCAATCTGTTCCTTTCTTTGAAAATTCCCATGAAATAATTCAAAGGTGTCGTGTTGCTATTTAGAATTTATTTGCTTATTTATTTATTTTTTTACTTTTACCTCTAAATTCGAACCAGAAAAAAAAACCAAACATCTGATTGCACTATCAGGAAAACAATTGCGTTATGTTCAAAAAAAAATTGAGTCTCATATTTCTCATTCATGGAGTGGGTGGATGGCAGCTCCACGACAAAGGTATCTCACACATTTTTCGGTAATCATCAAGTCTATTCAGTTTTCAGAGCAACGACTATAACTAACTTTATAACATTGACTATAACTATTCTTTACTAACATTATTCCATTACATTCAAATCTTTTCCTTCCTTTGGAAAACTCGCATAAAATATAATTCCAAGGTATATCACACCTTTTCTGATTGTTGACGTGTGCGTTTTGCCTTTGACCCCATCTTCTACAGTACCCTTAGTGGTATTACAGAAGACAAAACAGTTTTCAAAAATCTTTCATTGTAACCAGAGATTACTTGTCGATTTCAATGGCAGATGAGTAGCAAAAAATCAGTGTTACCCAAAGTGCATCTTCTATATTGCGCCCAAATTTTGGCACAGTAATTTAGAGGAACTTCCCCTAGGAATAGCATCTGCAGGGTTCAAACTTCCTGTTTTCCTTTACGAAATTAGCTGAAGAACCATTCCGAGTAATATAGATTTATGTTACATTTATGTTTATGTTCCTCCCTAACATATGCACAATAATTTCAAGAAGCCAACATCCAAAGTCGGGAAACCCGATGTGATATCCACTTCTACCACTATGGTAGACAATTTTGTTCTTGTTAAATATTGGTGGGCCTCGTGTTCTACTTGTGTATGCCACCAACAACTCAAATAGGGAACAGTTAAATAGTAGAAACGAACGTCCGAACAGGGAGGTGAGGGGTAGAATCTGGGGGTAATTGCCCCATATTTCAGTGTCTTATGGGAGAACTGCCTAAAAACTTCCTGCCGAAGTATTGACATAAGATGCATACACACGTTGTCACAATTGAAATCGAGTCTCAAAAACAATGAAAACAATGACTGCAGTGGTTGAAAACAATGATGATCGATTCGAACTTCACACTTTACCACTGGGCCACGAGTCGGACAGTAAGATTCATTGAGTATACTACGATTTAAACATAGGACGTTGTAAATCCAAACCGCCATCTACAAAGCCGTTCCACCCACTACAATAGACATTATTATTTTTGTATATCTTTATATATTGCTTTTTTGCATACTTTGGCACTGAAAATATAAACATTTCATAGAATTGTATAATTTAAGTTTAGTTGACTTTGTGGAAGATGAATCATGACGCCAAAAGGAGGCTCGGAGGCTTGAGTTGGCCTGTAGTCTTCTGAAAGCTGCGGTGTTCATGTCCTGCGCTGCTGGATTCACATATCAAGTTGTGGAGTTCGCCCTGCACTTTTGGACCTATCCCACCAACATCAACCTGGAAGTGACCCACCCGGGTAAATTCATGGTCCCCGCATTCACCTACTGCAACCTCAACCCGTGAGTAGTTTTTCCTTTGGATATTAATTGCAAGCTTAAAATCAGCATGCATGTTGTCCTAGATGTTTGATGGTTTGCAATTACAATTGGACAAAAAATTCTTATTCAATATTCTTGAAGTTTATTCATGCGCATACTGATAAGCAGAAATTGGACCTCTGTTGCGTAGATTCGAAGATCAACTTTAATATAGATAATTTACATGCATTTGTAAAACTAAGAAGGATTTTAATATTTTAAGTGAAAAGTCTGTAAGTTTTAATTCTTTTAGTACGCCAAGCAACTTGGCCAAAAATCCTTCATTACAAGAATAGCAGAGATATAGTAAATTCAACGTTATCTACAATGGCTCAGCTCGGCTTATGAACCTTTGTCCACAGACTGATCGAACTCCTATTGACACGATTACGTATGTGGTAGCAATTCTTTTTCTAGTGCTTATGCTTAAGGCTCTTCCGCTTATCTTCCTAGTGGGTTCAAAGTGTTATAGAAGGGAACTAATTTTAGGGATGTTTGCACCCACCTTTATGAGCCCAGAGAAAGAAGCACCCATCTCTCTGAGCTCAGATCTTAGACATGACAACTTTCAGTTAAATTTCGCATATCGGGTTTTTATACAACAGCAATTAACTACTTTAAAAGATAAATGAGATTTTCCCATTTCAAGCCTATTACAATTTTTTATATTTTTAATTTGCAAGGAAAAGCAAACTGTTTTTAAATTAATATAACTTAAAATATTTAATTGTTTATTAAATATTGTTTAATATTTAAATTATATTCTGAATTCTTCAAAAAAATTTTTAGACTTATAAATAATTGTATTGCTTTTAACTGGGTAACAATTGTATACTAAGAATAGTTTTAATAGAGATTTCAATATTGCTTTGCTTATATTTATACTAGCTGTTATTTCAAAGTATGTACGTTATCAATTAATGCATTTAATTTATACTTTATAACATACATAATTGTCTGTGGTTCTAAAATTAATTTAGAAGTAATTATGTAAATTTTATATAATCTAAAAAATTGAAGTAAAACAAAATATGAAGTTTGTATGAAAATTTTAAAACAAATACACAGTCAAGTCCCATTAATGGGACCACCACTTACTTTCGACGTTTCAGTAGAGTGTATATAAAGGGATGTCCCAGGCCATCGGAAAGCATTTCAATCATTGGCGTAATGCAGAAACGTAGTGATTTATCAGACGGCCAAAAGGGCATGATTATTGGCTTTCAGGCCAAGGGTGGAAGCATTTCGGAAACGGCTAATTTTGTGAACTGTTCGCGTGCCGCCGTGGTAAAAGTATACCATGCATGGCAAAATGGCACTATCCAAAATCAGTGGCATGGCACATGTGGTGCACCATGGGCTAAAGATGACAGAGGCGAACATAGGCTACGGAGAGGCTTTCAGGCGAATAAACGTGCAACTGTGGAGCAACTAACCTCCCAGATGAACCAAGGGGCTACCAAGAGTGTATCCTCAACAACGGTTCAGCGAACGCTGCTGCACATGGGCCTCCGCAGCAGACGCATGGTTAATGCACCAATGCTGGCTGCTGTTCATCGGCGACGAAGGCTGGAATTTGCACGCCAGTACCGAAACTGGACGTCCACAGGGTGGCGACAGGTGGCTTTTTCCGATGAATCACATTTTATGCTCCTTCGGACAGATGGACGTTGGCGTATACGGCGTGAAACGTCTGAAAACAAACACCCTGCAACAATTGCCGGAAGGATCCAAGCTGGAGGAGGGAGAATTATGGTTTGGGGAATGTTTTCCTGGCATTCACTGGGTGCACTCATCATTGTGGAAGGCACAATGCATCAGCACAAGTAAACATCTGTCCTTATGGATCATCTCCACCCCTACATGCGAATAATTTTCCCTCAGAATGAGGGCATCTACCAGCAGTACAATGCGAGGTGTCATACAGCTCGCAGTGTATGTGCATGGTTCGAAGAGCACCAGGATGAATTTATCGTACTCTCCTGGCCAGCAAACTCACCGGATTTAAACCCATTCGAGAATCTGTGGGACCACCTCGATCGGGTTGTTCGCGCCATAGATCCTCAACAGCTTAATCTAGTGCAGCTGGCCACGGCACTGGAGTCGGCATGGCTCAACATCCCTGTGAACACCTTCAGAAATCTAATTGACTCTCTTCCTGCACGTCTCGCAGCTGTCCGCTCTGCCCAAGGTGGCTATTCTGGCTTTTGACAGGTGGTAACATTAATGTGACTGGACTGTGTATAAATAGTCAGAGATAGTCGAGTCGCACCTGTATTTAATGCTCTTTTGATTTCTTGTTTGTAGGGTGCAGAGGACCCAGTATTGTGGCAAGTATCCGGGCAGATGCGTACCGCCAGAGAATCTGAAAAATTTTTGCGAGCAGCTTCCACACTATTGCACCGGCAACACGTCCAACTTAGTAGTAAGTAATATTTGTTGTTCAATGTTGGACACTTTAATTTTAGTCAGTGTTTCAAATGTTTTTTCAATGTTGTTTATTAATCGATGTTTGAATTTATGGAAAATTATCTGAAGAAAATCCTGTTAGCAAGAAGAAGTCTAGCTGTAATTACAGGATGTGCGTTATAATTGTTTTTTGGAATTTTACTATATTGGCTATCAGGATATTCCCCATCGACAAATGTTACTTTCAAGAATTCGTTAGGCGTTTTTGGTGTTTTCAAAAATAATTTTTCCATTTTAAAATTCTATAAAGTGGTTGCTATGTGTTCTGGATAATGTATTACTTGCTTATCAAATACTTGCGCTTCTTTAAACTAAAAAAAAAAACGAACAAAATGTTAATATTCATATTAAGTCAATGTGTAAATATATGCATAAGGGAAATAAATACATGAAAAAGGTCTTTTCGCTTCTGGCCAGACGTCAATGTAACATTTGCGCACACACTGTTCTCAGTGTGTTAAGAAGTTTATGTACACTATTGCTGCTCGCGTCGGTTGAGATCCAATGACTGTTAGCAGAATATGAAATCGACGGGTTCAGGACGGTAATACGGAACGGCCCCCTATCACTAGCAGCCAAGAAGACAGGCATGTTACCCGCATGACCTTAATGGATCGTGCAGCCACGTCACGAGCCCTGAGTCAAGAATTGGGGTCGTTTGCAAGACAACAAGTGTCTGCACGAACAGTTCGACGACGTTTGCAGCAGCATGGACTCTCAGCTTGGAGACCATGGTTGCGGCTACCATTGACGCTGCATCACGGCATCGTCGTGAACGCACATTGGCAGCGTACATTCATCATCGTCAAACTGGCCCATCACCTGGTGTGATGGTATGGGGTGCTATTTTAATGTCTCGGCCACCTCTTCGTATTGACGTCACTCTGAACAGTGCACGTTACATTTCTGGTGTGTTGCGACCCGTGACTCTTCCCTTTATTCCAGCCCAGCGAAACCCTACGTTTCAGCAGGATAATGCACGACCGCATGTTGCCGGTATTATACGGACCTTCCTTGATGCGGAAAATGTTCGGCTGTTGCCCTGGCCTGCACTTTCACCAGATCACTCGATAATAGAAAACATCAGGTCCATGGTTGGCAAGTGACTGACTGGTAACCATACTCTAGTTGATGAGCTGTGGCATCGTGTTGAAGCTGCATGGGCATCTGTACCTGCACATGCCATCCAATCTCTGTTTGATTCAATGCCCAGGCGTATAAGTGCTGTTATTACTGCCAGTTGTTGTGGGGGGTTGTTCTGGGTACTGATTTCTCAGGATCTATGCACCCAAATGTTTTGAAAATTTAATCACTTGTTATTTCCAGTTTTATATATTTGTCCAATAATTATTATTTTGTTATCTGCATTTCTTCCTGGTGTAACAATTTTAATGGCCAGTAGTGTATCTCTAATTTCTTGAGTGAGCTGATGACCGAGAGACTAGCGCTTTGTGTGACTAGCGCAGATTTCGTGTTCGAGTTCCGGCAGTGCAATGGATGTGTGTAGCGGTTCGAATCCATTTTTAACCGTAGGCCCCGGTCTATTATAACTGTAGAGAAATGGGCGTAGGGCTTACAACCATACCCCGTAAAAAGAAAACATCTCATGTTTTGGAATTTGCTGGTAGGCAGACGACCTTGGCCCACTATGGACCTGTTGAGCCACTGATGATGATGACGATTTTCTTGAGTATTAGAAAAGGATTAACATCTACAGTTAATGTTATTGTTTTCTTTTATATTAACTCGACAACACTAAAGGGGTTAGTCTCTGACTCAAGAATCTTCTATCTGCATTCTACTTTTTATTGGCATAAGATTTTCCATCTACGTTTGCGGCCTGAATTCTGTTTCAGTAGAATTTCTACATCTCATCTGTTCAAATTCCTTAGCGGTCTGATGGACAATTGGCTAGCTCTCTGGCTGTTGGTACCACAGGCTTCAGGTTCGAATTCTGGCGGTGGCAAGGATGTTTGTGAGTGGTTCGGAATTCACATTAAACTGTTGGTCCCGGTCTTATTAGCTTAAAGTAGTGAGTGACACCGTAGAGTGACAAACCAAACCAAACCGATCTACGTTTAGATCGTCTTTTAAATCCGGCTGATACTGGATTATGGTTGAAGATCTAAAAACTAACAGGATGTATTCATGTGACAAATATGACTGGTGCATAACCAACATTAATTTTTATTTACTTGAAAATTTCGTGTTCTTTAAATTGTTTAAACAATTTGCTACTGTGTCAATTTTAATAAATTTCGGAATTTTCAAGTACCACAATTTTAGTAATGTTGTAATATTCCCTAACAAATATTAATAGGTATAATTAATAGTATCGCTTTCTATTCATGATTTAATGATGTTAAAATATTGAAAATAAGCTTGCTTTTATGAGCTGAATTGACTATCGTAATTCTAACAGTGCATTTCTTTTTTCCAGATACCATTGCCTAAGTATTACATTTATTATACGTATTTACCAGAAAATCATCTTACTTACAGCGACATGATAGAACTGAAACAGAACTTTTCAACTTTTAAAAATATTAGGTATGAAGAGTATGTTGAAAACATGTTTATTTTATTTGACATTTTTAAGACTGACTCTCTTAACACACGTTTTGTTGCAATTTTTTCCAACCACAATAAAAATATTTTTTACATTTCAAGTCATTAAGAATGCTAAAAATTAAAATAATCTTGCATGCTAAATATACGAAGTGATTATCCCAGTATATATATATATATATAGTCCTACTTTCAAAATGCTGTAAAAAAAAGTACCATTCGCCACAATGAGTTCAAATTTGAACTGAAGATACAACAAGTAATATAAAGAAAAAAAAATTTTAAGTCAATTCCTACTTTTTTTCCCCTATATTGCAGAAAGTCCTTTATAAATAATTTTCATTCATTTTTTAAGTTTATGTGGCGCCTTCTATTGGTCGATATATGCAACTCAAATCTAAAAAAAAATAAAATTAATTAATTAAATTTATTTACTGAATTAATATTTGAAAAACTGTATTAACATCCAGTGTCATCCACTACAAGTCCAAAAATGTATTTGAACTGGAGTGGATGAATAAAAAGTTATTTTATGAACGATTGAAAATTTTAACAAGATCTATATAGGGAGAGTGTGAGCTAATAGAAGGAATTGAAAAAAAGAAGGGGGAAACGGTACGACATCAGAAAAGTTCCAAAGCGTATTAATAGATGGCGCTGTAAGCGGCATAAAGAAAGTGAATTCGTTGAAGTGAATTGGCATGAGTTGAACATTAAATCAAATAAAGTGTTCAATGTGCTTGATTGTTTCGTTTTTTTTTTTGACGGAAAAAATGACTTCCAAGTCATTCAACAGTTGTGACACTGTGAGTGGAAAGCTCATCCACCACGGCAAGGTCATATCAAATTGGATGGGAAAAATCGGTTTAACTTTTTTTCGATGCCGTACCGTTTGCCCTTTCTTCAAGTATCTTTATTTCAAATTTGAACTCATTGTGACGAGTTTTTCTTTTTTACAGCTTTTTGAAAGTGGGGCTATAATTATAATCACCCTGTATTTCTATAAATTGAAATAAAATGTAAAAAATAATCATAATTTATTTTCAATAAGAAATGGGTTTGATGAACAGTTCGTTGATTGTCATAAAAGAAGTATCATAGTGATATTTTAACCCTGGTATACCCCGTCAGAAACCAAACCCGTGAGAAACCAAATCACAGTGGTATTTTGTCTCTGACCAGTCACAGTGACAATATAACAACAGTGATTTGATTGTCGACTCATCTCCATCCCTTGTGTATTTAAGATTTCTTTCTTTCTTTCAGAAATGATTTCACGACGAAGAAACACAAAAGAAAACAACCTGTCTTTTTCCAAGGATTTAATGGCTTTACAATCTACGAAAGCTGCTTCACTGAGAACACCCGTTTCGACCACAAAGCTGAACCCATTATTAAAAAGTTTGGTTAGTATCTTTTCCGTAAATACGCTTTCCAGTGTAAGTCAAAAGACCGCATTAAAGGTAGTAGAAGATATTGTTTATCAATCTGTTCAGTTTACGAGAGTTAAAAGGTTCATCGCATCATCTGATTATTCGTACCAACCGTCCGGTGATGGCCAATTGGCTAGCGCTCTGGCCGTTGATACCATAGGCTTCAAGTTGGCGTTCGAATTCTGGCGTTGGAATGGATGTTTGTTAGTGGTTCAGAATCCTAATTAAACTGTAGGTTCCGGTCTTATTAGCCCTAAAGTGTGCACAAAATGATTGTAGAGTGACAAACCAAACCAATAATAAAAAACGTATTTTTAGTAACCCTTCTAAATTGAAAGAAATATCATAGACGTTTTGTTGGTTTAAAGCACGTACTGAATCGAGTTTCCTTTTTAAAATTGTACGATAAAAATCAGTACTTTGGAAATCGAATAGCTTCCCATGGTGGCCATCGAATGGCCTCAGCTGCCAGTTTCGCCATGTTTTTGAGTTAGTTCCCATGTTGTGATGTTTGTGAGTGGTTCGGAATACCCGTTAAACTGTAGATCTCGGTCTAATTAGCCCAAAGTGTGCACAAGATGACCGTAGAGCGACAACCAAACTATCAACCATTACAGCAGAAATGAGCAGCAGACTCATTAATAAGTGATTTAGAGGGAGAAATTTAGCTTGCCAGAAATTAACGTCACTAAGTTCTCACATTCTAAAATGGGTCTTACAGTGGTGCCTGGAGTTTGATTTGGACATTATTTGCTTTGAGCGAAAAGTCCCATTCTAAAATGATAAGAAACACAATAAGTTTCAGGAGGGATATTTTGCGTACCATGGGATTTTTACTATAATGTTATACATATCACAGAAAAACAATAGGGAATCAGTTTGATTGCCTTTTCTTTTCATAGTACCATAGTACTTCGGTATACGTCCTTTATCCGTTTCAGATTCTTGAACTGATACCAAACAAATTTGTCCATAGGACGTATAACAAAAGGAGTTTTTGACAGGAAAACAATATGAAATTAGCCTGATTGGCTATTTCTTTTGATGGTATAATAGTACTACTGTAGTACTATGTATAATAGTACTATGTTTACTAAAAATCTGTTCAAAGAACTTTACTTCTGCAGCCTTCTCATCAGAAAGTTTTGGGGCACTTTTTCAGCAAGAGGCGCTCTAGCAGTGCGTAGGAGGAAACACGGTTACATTGTTAGTTTTATCCGTCTTATCTTCAACTTACAGCAAAGCATGATCGTTTTATGTGTTTCAGATGAGCATGATAAAGGAGACATTAGCACTGTAATCAGTTACCTTACGTTAAATGTGGAACCGGAGGAAACCTTCCACCCCTGGGCTGAACCTGGTGCTGTTTTTACCATACACTCCCCTTTCGCCGCTGTCAATCCTTTCATCAAAGGAATCGTGCTTCGACCAGGAAATTCCTACCACATCCATGTGCGTTTGGTAAGTAGTACTACTGTGCCCAAAATGTAAGACCAATTTTTTTTTTTTTTTCAAAAATTCTTTATTTATTCTCCCAAATTTATTTCATCACCTTAAAAGGAATCCCCTCCGGACGCAATTCACTTACGTCAACTTTTCCTCACAATCCTCAATGCATGCTAAAAAGTCGTCGGCAGGTAGGGCCTTCAAAGCGCGCGCCGATTTACGTTGAATCTCTTCAATCGCCTCAAAACGGTGTCCCCGGTCTTTTGAGTTTAGGGAATAGCCAGAAGTACCATGGTGTGAATACAGTGGTTGTGGAACGATATCAGTTTCATTTTTGCTGTATTCAAATGTGGTCGCACATCCCTCGAAGATGACCCGTGATGGGCGACTAAAAACCTCAACCGCACCGGAAACCATTTAAAAAGTGCAGGATATCGTGTTGGACGATAGGCGAGTGAAGGTGAATGAGATAGCTGAGGCTGTGGGGATATCGGAAGAAAGGGTGCGAAACATCTTGCACGAAGAATTAGGGACGCGAAATCTCAGCGCAAGATGGGTGCCGCATTTGCTGAATACCGATCAAAGCAAATGCGTAAACGATTTTCACATCAATCTTTGGACCAATTCATTAGGGATACGACCGATTTTATGCGGCGATTTGTCATCGTGGATGAGACATGTGTCCACTTTTGAATATTCCTTTAGAGATTCTTGAACAATTCATTCTTCATGAAGTTCTTGATCTATTCAACACTGCTATATTCATGTGGCTATTGAATTTGGCCATTCTTGTAGTATTTCAATCCATTGCTTCCTATATCTCGTGCATTATTAAACATTGGCATATTCCTGAGTTTATTCATCCGTTCTCGAATGTTCGCACATAATAAGTTGAAATTTGCCGAGTAGATTTCAGTTTTTTATTATATAATAACTGGTTTTTCTCTCTTCCTTTTAATTTTTTTAATCTTCTATTGCCATTTTAATTTTTAATCCATTATATATTTCAGATTTTTAGGAATTTCATTAAGTTATTACTAGTTTGAAATTAATGTTACTATTATTAATATTGCATGCTTAAACTTTTAAAAGATACTGTAAAGAAATTTTTTCTATTACGATACCCTAATTAAGATATGAAAATGACAAATTGTGAATAATATCCTAAATATTTCTTTAAATTCATTGAATTTTTCTTTCACAATCTTAAACGTATTATGTTATTGGCCCAATAACAAACGTATTATGTTGGCTATTTTTCAAGATATTAGTTGTTATGGTGTGCAATGAGTCCTGTTAACATTGCAGATAAGAAATCACAACTGCTAATCTATGTAACTAATCAGAATATCATCATTATCAGTGGCGCAACAGCCTCATGGTGGGTCACAGGCTTACCGGCAGATGTCGAGACAGCAGATGTTTTCTTTTTACGTGGTAGGATGTCGGTCTTATGCCCAACGCTCAACAGTCATATTTGACTGGACCGGGAGCCAGAGCGCTAGCCACTCGGTCATTCAGGCCCGAAAATTAAATACTAAAATATTTGAATTCATATATTCTGATTTGGGGCCTGACGGCCGACTGTCAAAAAAAAAATCTGAAAGTTACAGAAGTTTCGGGTTCGAGTCCCGGTGGTGCCATGGATATTTGTAGTGGTTCGGAATCCACTTTAAATCGTAGGTCGCGGCCTAACATGATCGTAGAGCGTTGCGGTGGTATTGTTACAATAGCGTCCGTAACTTTCTTCAAAACTACACGCTCCTCCTAGGTAGTGCTAAATGAGTAAAGGTTGGTGCAGCGCTTACCTTAAGGCATCAAACACTAAGTGTTTGCCAGCTGCATCAGAGAAAAAAAAATATTTTCTAATATTTGGTTTTCTTATTTGTTCAAAACAAGTTCATGTTCTGGCTTTTTATTCAAATCAGATTTTTCCCATAACAAATGAGGTTGTTTCTAGTATGGACGAAATGTATTACTTTTCCCATTAAGGTAAGAAGGTAAAATAAAGATAATTTAACAACTCTATCTTTCTCAAGCTAATCATTAGAAACTCAATTTCAGGAAGAAGAACACCTGCTTCCCCATCCATACAAAACAAACTGCACCGACTACGAAAGCCTCTGGAAGTCTAACAACAGGAACGGTCCTCGCTCGCAGCAGGTAAGAATCGTTCCTTCTGGATTTGTTATTAGTTAAATTAGATCTCTCTTTATTTTAACGGTCGAGATGACGCTTGTTTAGGCGTAGGTTTAACAATGCCATGTGCGGAAAACAATGTTGTGCTGAAGGCGGATACTAGTTTTCTACACCATAAGGATTCTCGTTCTGCATCTGTCGATAGCAACTCGGATATCAATGGCAATTTTTCCTAGAAAATCCGAGCAGCCCAGCATACCAAATATGGCACAGTGATAAGGATTTTGACATTACTTCCACTAAAAGGCAAGCCGATCATTTTGAAAATCCTCAAAATTAAAACTCGTGACTACAAGTGATGGTTTAAAGCGAGAAAAAGAAAGTGTCTAAAAAAAAACGTTTCTTCAAAATTAATGTAGGTAATAAATTTCACGCAATTTCGGACTCACCAACCATAGAGGATATTCAAGAACCTGTTGTTTTTTCCGTTTTCAAACATCCTCCCATCATGCCAGCTTTGATAAGTAATTGCAATCTAGTTCTACCAATCTAGGAATTCATATACTTTATACTGATCGTACAAATAAATTGGCTGCGAATTTCTTCAAAATCTACTCGTAATCCGAAGAGGAACACCGAGCCATTACCACTCTTCTTACCCAGAATTTTTTTTATTTCTATGTGATCAGGCTTAAAATTGAAAGGGCACCCAAAATTGTGCTTAAAAGTCTTCCAGTTGACACAAGAGCTGAAGATGTTGAATCTGAACCACAAAACCTTAGTTTTATGGTGTCCAATGTAGTTCAAGTTATGAAATGATTAAGCTAATTAAAGCTTCCCTCACTATCTGTTTGGCTGAACTGAAAAAAATCCTGAGGGTGGTTTTATACAAGATAAACAAACTTTTAATTTTTGTCATTTAACTAATTTATATATTTTACTTATTTTTTTTCATTTTATCATAAACATAACTTATTCAAGTTTTCCAAGAGAGCTCTAAAGGTGCAGTGCCTTATCTGTGACCACTTCCACCATTCCAGTCCAAACTGTCGCCATCAAACTCAGGGTCTCAAATGTAGTGAAGATCATATAATAGCTGCTACCATATTAAAGACATGTTAGTCAATCCAAAATGCATAAATTGTGGAGAACAAATCTATATAGCTACATATCCATATAGCTAATACTCTTGGAGAAGTTGGAAAGTTTTTCCGAAAGCAGATCTAAAACATCATTGCACACTAACGGCCCACTCAACAACTTCAACAGCATTAACCTCACAGTTTTTCAAGCCTACTCATACTCCACAACCTCAAGCTCCTCCTACCCTCTGAAGTTCCTGTTTCTTCAGGTAAGCTCACTGCATTTCTTCAACTGAAAGAAGTAAAATGTATAATTAAAGCGTTTCCTAAACTCTCCGATGCTTAAAACCCATGCACCAAGCCCAGAATATAATTAATAAATTTAATATCTTGATAATGGCATTTTCCTTCTGTGATTCTCAGTGAACTTCATATAACAGGTAGGCTGAAAAGTTCATAGGCTGACACATACATGGAGCTACTAGCATTAAATCCATATGATTTTTAGTTGGCCCTAACCTTCAAAAGACACGTGTATAAATGTGACCGCTGTTTCACTATTAGTATGTGAGATAGAGCATTTTTAGTGAAGCAACTTTTGTTAGTTTGAAAAAATGGATAAAAAGGAATTTCGTGTGTTAATAAAGCATTTCCTTTTGCCGAAAAAAATACTATTGAAGCCAAGACTTGGCTTGATAAACATTATTCGGGCTTTCCACCAGGAAAATCAACCGTAGAGAAGTGGTTTGCTAAATTTAAACGAGGCGAAATGAGCACCGTGACGATGCACGCCCCAAAGAGGCTGTTACCGACGAAAACATCAAAAAAAGTCCACAAAATAATTTCTGATAACCGTAAAGTGAAGTTGATTGAGATAACTGAGACCCTAAAGATATCAAAGGAACGGGTTGAACATATCGTGAATGAATACTTGGATACGCGAAAGCTCTGTTCAAAGTGGGTGCCGCGCGAGCTTACAATCGATCAAAAATAACAACGAATGGATGATTCTAAGCAATGTTTGAGCTGTTCAATCGTAATAAACCCGAATTTTTGCGTCGGTATGTGACAATGGATGAAACATGGCTCCATCATTTTCACCGGAGTCCAATCGACAGTCAGCCGAGTGGACTGCACGTGATGACACTAAAAATGCTATAACTCACATACTAATAGTGCAACAGCCGTCAAATTTATACACGTGTCTTTTGAAGGTTAGGGCTAACTAAAAATTGTATGGATTTAATACTAGTAGCGCCATCTAGGCGTCAGCCTATGAACTTTTTAGCCCACCTGTTATATGTCCTCGTATGTTGAGCATTACGGATGAATTGTAAACGGAACTATTTTATAGATTTAAAACAACACAGCTTCTTTACATTTTTCTCAACTTCAGTGGTAATTTAATATAATTTTTGTCATAAAAAATTAAACATGTTTTATTTTTCTAGTATAGTGACTTTACGGTTTGAGTGTATTATAATTATAAAACTCTGATGTTACGTGAAATAAAATAGGATGATTAACCACACACGACTAGTTATTGCTATCATTTTATAGCCAATAATTCTCCAATATATATATTTTTTATGTCAGAATAATATATAAATAATAATAATGATAATATAATGAATATGTTAACATAAATGTGACAAATGTGTTCAAGTTTGTTTGTTTTTACCTAAATGATTCCTAGATGTGTAAAGAAAACTGCATGATCTACTTTTCCACGACGTGCTACAGATGTCTCTGGGAAGTGATGATGTACAACAATCCAGCAGACAAATGCAACAAGAGTAAGTTGCTTTTCGCCACTTCTTAACTTTCCTTCCCTTCTTTTTTTTTCAATTCCTTCTATTAGCCCACACTCTCCTTATATATATCTTGTTCAAATTTTCAATCGTTCATAAAATATTTTTACTCATCCACTGAAGTTCAAATAAATTTTTTTAACTTGTAGTGGATGATACTTGATGTTAATACAGTTTTTTCAAATATTAATTCATTAATTAAATTTAATAAATTCATTTTAGTTTTTTTTATATTTAAGTTGCATATATCTACCCATAGATGGCACCAGATGAACTTAAAAATGGATGAAAATTATTTATAAAGGACTTTCTGCAATAGAGTGAAAAAAAAGTAGGAATTGACTTAAAATTTTTTTTTATATTACTTGTTTAAAGGAAAAGTTAGAAATAATCTGCGTTTACAGATATCACGATTTCAATGTAGTTTTCAGTGTTATAATAGATTGGATTAAACCTAACTTTTTGATATCGAAATGGTAACTTTGTATTCTTATCTGTAACATTTCCGAGTGTAGCGCATTCCATACAAAACTTTGAATTTATTATATGCGTTGCAAACATAGTTTTCAAAACGGTTGGGCCAGCGAATATTTGGATTAGACTATCAGAGCCCTTTTTATTGGAGTATTCCAGTTAACTAAAATCTGTAAACAAAACCATCTTTATCTGTGCTGGATTAGAGAATGCGACTATTTATCGAATGTTATACTACTGTGACCAAAACGTAAGACCACTTTTCAATTTAAAATTCCCAGGGTTTAAGGAATTTCAATTTTTTTT
Organism: Caerostris extrusa; assembly: GCA_021605095.1. Lineage (NCBI taxonomy): Eukaryota > Metazoa > Arthropoda > Arachnida > Araneae > Araneidae > Caerostris > Caerostris extrusa. Next base: position 108,818 of record BPLR01012728.1, on the reverse strand, counting down.
TTTTTAGATTTCTCACAATGTCCTTGAAATCTGTGTGAAATTTCACGTCAGAATATTCATTAGTGTTTGAGTTACGCTTGGCTTTGTGAGGTGCTAAAACTGATTCCGGCGATTTTTGAAATGTCTGAATTCATTGAGCAAAGAACTAGACTTGAGCATTCCTATATCGGGAAGAAATGTTCAGAAATGGTATAAACAGTTCAAAGAAGGCAGAGAACGCTTAGAATACGAAGAGCCCTGGTCGGCCACCAACTTCAACCGACGAAGCTCACGTCCAAAAATTCAAGATCTGGTGCTTGCAAAACTGTCGATTTACAATCAGAGACCTTGCTGATGATGTTGGAATTTGAAAAGGATCCTTTAATTCCATTTCGGTCCTCAAGAGCGTCTAATCTCTATTGGTACCGAAAACACTGAATGCGCCAGCTCACACTGCATTGATTCTTCGTGATTTTTTCGCCAAAAATGAAATCCATATCGTTCCACAACCACTGTATTCACACCGTGCGACTTCTGGTTATTCCCTAAACTCAAAAGACCACTCCGGGGACACCGTTTTGAGTCGATTGAAGAGATTCAACGGGAATCGCCGTGCGCTTTGAAGGCCATCCCTGCCAATGACTTTTAGCATGCATTGATGCTTTTTAGCAGGATTGGAAAAAAAGTTGTTTCCGGAAAAGTTGTGTTCGGAGGAGATTACTTTGAAGGCGATGAAATAAATGTGGAAGAATAAATAAAGAGTTTTTAAAAAAAATTATCCTACTTTTTGGGCTCAGTAGCATTATATATATTTGAGAGAGAGAGATGAAGAATTAAGAGATATATGAATTTGAAGCTAATAATTGTTTCATGTTTTTGCAGTTGTGTTCTTAAAATTTGTCCACTTAGAGTGTTGGCCAGAATGCATTCCGACCCAGAAACATTTGCTTCAAATTTCTTTTTTTTTCCCCTTCCTTTTATTGTTATTATATCGAATCATTTTGCAAATCTTCTTTCAGGTTCTGATTTCTTTTGCGAGCGGAAGGAGCAAATGCTTCAAGAACTGGGGGAATGCAGAGACAACTGTAAACCAGATTGCGTGTAAGAAATATAAAGCAGATATTTACATAATGGAATCTTATTACTAACATTCTGTTATACGAGGGTAACTCTGAAATTTTTGTGACAGTGGCAGATGACATACGAAGGAAAAAAATATTCATTAAATTTATAATTTTGAACTCTTTATGGTCGCAGGCGATAATTTGTGGCAACAATTGCAATTTAGCTGTCGTAGAATAGATTTTGGAAGAAAGGAAAATGGAGTTGATGTGAGAGCATTATCGCGCTAAATGGGGTTTAAAGTGGGGTTAAATCAAGAAGAATGCCTTCAACGTCTACAACTAGCATATGGAGACGAAGCTCCATCTCGTGCTGCTGTATTTAGATGGTTTAAAGAATTTCGTAGAGGTCGAAGTTCTCTGCTAGATCAAGAATACACAGGAAGACCTTCATCAGCTGTAGTTCCAGAAAATGTGTCGGCCATTCGAAAATGTTAGTCGATGATGATCGCTGCACTTATGAAATGATACAGAAGAAACTTAACATTGGATCCGCAGCTATAAATAAAATTATTCATGAAGAACTGCGCATGAAAAAATTAATTTGTCGTTGGGTCTCCCATAATTTAACAGAACACCAAAAACGGAGCGTGTCAGAACCTGCAAAGAAACCATAAAATTACTTAACGATGGTGGACACCGCCTTATTTCTAAAATCATAACTGGTGATGAAACTTAAATAAGTTTTTTGACGTTCCAACACGACAAGAAAGTAAAAATATGGGTCTTTTTGAAGATGACTCCAAACCAATAATGGTGAAAAGACAACGAGCAATGAAAAAGTAATGCATGCTGTTTTCTTCAGAAGTACGGGACAGGTCCAAGCCATCAAGTTGGAGGGACAGAAGACAGTCACAGCTAACTGGTACACCACTAAGTGTCTTTCAGAAATTCTTCAAGAAGTGAATGTAAGGGGGCTCATGCTTCACTAATGCATCTTCTCATACGACAAGATCTACAGTCGAATTTCTAAACAAAAAACACATCAAAGTGCATCCACCCTATTCCCCCCTGATCTTACTATGTGTGATTTTTGGCTTCTTTTAATCTCAAGAAAAATTTACGCTGTCGCCGTTTTCATTCTGAAGTTGAGGTTCATGAGGCCATAAAAGCCTACTTTTCATCAATTCCAAGAAATGGATGGCGTTAAGCATTTAATCTTTGGAAAATGGTCTGCAAAAGTGCATTGATGTTGAAGGGACTACTTTGAACACTCTTAAAATTTGGTAAGTTAAACTTGTACCATTCAGCCGTATCTCAAAATTTCAGAGTGACCCTCGTATAAGGTTATTGGTAAACAACTTTATGTATACTTAAACGATAAAAGAAATTAATTTCGATTTTATTGAAATTTTGAACAGTTGATTTATTGAAATTTTGAGGAAAGTTCAAATCATGAAGCATAATTTGGCTATAGCTTACAAGAAATCAAGCTGTTAATTATTAAAAAAATATTTTGTTGAATATCTTCTAATTTATTGCAAATCTGAGGTTAAGAACATTTGTCAGTAAGGCGCTAGTCAGGATACAGGGTTTTCATCCAAATTATTTTATTTCTGTTTTTTTAGTCAAACATAAGAGACTAAACTTTGATTGCTATCGAGATATTGATTATCTGCTAATGCTTGAAAAGCAGATATATTTGAAAAATTGCATTTTAAAATTCATTACGTATTTCATAGGATTAGCAAAAACTAGTTCTATTTTGAAACTGTTCTTAGCAAAGGAATAATAGCTGTTCTAAATACTGCATTAAAATGAGCAATTTTAATATTTGTGTGAACAAAATTTATCATATATATATATATATATATATATATATGTATGTATGTATGTATGTTTGTATGTGTGTGTGTATGCATGTATGCGTGTGTGTGTATGCATGTATGTGCGTGTGTATGTATGTGTGTACGTATGTGTGTATGTGTGTGTGTGTGTGTGTGTGTGTGTGTATGTGTATGTGTATGTGTGTGTGTGTACGGTATGTACGGTATGCATGTATGTGTGTGTGTATGTATGTATGTATGCGTGTATATGTGTGTGTATGTATGTGTGTGTGTGTGTGTGTGTGTGTGTGTGTGTGTGTGTGTGTGTGTGTGTGTATGTATGTATGTGTGTGTATGTGTATGTATGTATGTGTGTGTGTGTATGTATGTATGTATGTGTGTGTGTATGTATGTATGTGTGTATGTGTATGTATGTATGTGTGTGTGTGTATGTATGTATGTGTGTGTATGTATGTGTATGTATGTGTGTGTGTATGTATGTATGTATGTATGTGTATGTATGTGTGTATGTGTGTGTGTATTTGTCATTTATAAATATATAAAAGGACATGAACAACTACAGAAAAAAATTACGATAACCAAAAATAATCAGACGTGCAACTTTTCAGAAATACAATCATTTTGTAGAGTGAAGGAAAATATCGGGTTGTTCGGAAAGTAATTTTTTTTTAGTGAAACTGAAAGTCGATTTTCTTATAGTGTATAAATATTTTATTGAATTATATATTCTCCATTTTCCGTTCAGTATCTCGCTAGCAGCAGCAGGATGGTTCCTGGCTCTTAAAACTTATGATCTTTATGGGCAAGTTATTTTTTAAAACCTCATTTATAGTAAAGGTTTTGCCGTCAAAAAGATTTTTAGAGACTGGAACAAAGCTGCCGTTCTGGAGAATATGATGGGTGTGGACATCCCATTCAAGCCATGACAGCTTATGGCAGGTTATCAAATATGCATGATTTCTCACATTATCTTGGTGGTACGCTATACCTTTTCTATTGATCAATTATGGTCATTTCTATTTGAATGAATCATTCCATTTGTCCAGTTGATGATGGCAAACTTCAGAATTGATCCTGGTATTGTCTGGTAGAAGCTAAAAAAAATAATTTCCTTGAAATCTCACCAAACAGACAAACATCACCTTTGGTTTATCTTTTATACCCATGATCTTATGCTTGATATTGTTGCAGGCAAACCATTTCTCGTTCAGTAATGGTTCATTTCAAAAGTGGATCATTTCCTTGACATTTGAGTATGTGCGACTCACAGATGTCAATATAACCGATCAAATTTATTTCTGTAAGGTCATGTAGAAATCAGTTTTGTGTTTGATATTGTTTTCAGGCAACCCATTTCTCGTTCAGTGATGGTTCATTTCAAAAGTGGATCATTTCCCTTGACATTTAAGAAGAAACTCAGAGATGTCAATATGACCGATCAAATTTATTTCTGTAAGAATATGTAGAAATCAGTTTTGTGTTTGGATATTGTTTTCAGGCAATCCATTTCTCGTTCAGTGATGGTTCATTTCAAAAGTGGATCATTTCCTTGACATTTGAGAAGAAACTCACAGACGTCAATATGACCGAACAAATTTATTTCTGTAAGAACATGTGGAAATCATATGTCGAGTTTTGAAATTAAACTCCAGGCGTTTCACGTGAATCACGTGAATTCAATATATTTAATCTCTTAGCAATCTTACGAGTTGTCATTTGGAGGTTTGCACCAATCAATGACTTTATTTGCCTTCATCAGCTTCAACTTGCCTTCAAGTACATGATGCAATCTTCAACATCAAAATTCATGGAAAGAAATTTTGCAAATCAGTGTTAATACTGACAATCTGTAAATACATCTTCTCCATACACATTGAAAAATTTTTTTTCTTGTTTGAACAGCATTTTTACGTTTTCGATAGCAAAAAAAGTTCCCCCAAAAACCCTTTCTATATCAGTTGCTATATAGTCTATAAACCCTTGCTATATGGTTGTCAAAATATGTAATGACAATGATCATAAATATAAAGTTTACTGTAAAAAAATACAATCAAGTCCACTGCTGGAAAAAAAACGAAATTACTTTCCGAACAAACGCAATAGCATTCTCTATAGATGACTTTTCGTGTGCTCAAAATTTATTTTTGAATAGTCTCTCCATCTGGGATGTTGAGCCATGCCGACTTCAGTGCCGTGGCCAGCTGCGCTAGATAAGCTGTTGAGGATCCATGACGCAAACAACCCGATCGGGAGGGGGTGGTCCCACAGATTCTCGATTGGGTTTAAATCCGGTGAGTTTGCTAGCCAGGGGAGTGCGGTAAACTCATCCTGGTGCTCTTCGGACCACGCACATACACTGCGAGCTGTATGACATCTCTCATTGTCCTGCTGGTAGATGTCATCATTCTGAGGAAAAATAATTCTCATGTAGAAGTGGACATGGTCCGCAAGGACAGAAGTGTACTTGTGCTGATCCATAGTGCTTTCCACAATGATGAGTGAATGCCATGAAAAACATTCTCCAAAACCATAATGCTCCTCCTCCAGCTTGGAACCTTCCGGCAATTTCAAACGAAATGATTCCTCGGAAAAAGCCACCTGTCGCCACTCTGTCCAGTTTCACACCATAAATTCCAGCCTTCGTCGCCGATGAACAGCAATCAGTATAGGTGCATTAACCCGGCGCGTCTGCTGCGGAAGCCCATGCGCAGCAACATTCGCTGAACCGTTGTTGAGGATACACTCTTGGTAGCCCCTTGGTTCATCTAGGGCGGTCAGGTGCTCAACAGTTGCACATCTATTCGCCCGAATGCATCTCCGTAGCCTTCGTTCGCCTCTGTCATCTATAGGCCGTGGTGCACCATATGTGCCACGCCGCTGAATTTGGATAGCCATTTTTGCCATGCACGGTATACTTTTACCACGGCGGCACGCGAACAGTTCACAAAATTAGCCGTTTCCGAAATTATTCCACCCTTGTCCTGAAAGCCAACAATCATGTCATTTTGGACGTCGGATAAATCACTACATTTCTGCATTACGCCAACGATTGAAATACTTTCCGATGCCCTAGGACATCCTTTATATACACTCCACTGCAATGTGCTGCCACCAAGCCATTTGTGATTGATTATTTCACGTTGACGTCGAAAGTAGATGGTGGTCACATTAATGTGACTTTACTGTGTATATATACAAGGTGAGCACAAAGTCTTGTCCTGATTATAAACTAATAATTAATTATTTCCATTTATAGAAAATTCAAGTATCCCTACACTATCGAAGAGCATACTAGGGTAAGCAATTAATTCATCAAGCATATTTACTTCACTTCAAATAAAATCACTACTTAACGAATATTTTGTTTTTTTTCAGATAAAAGATCCAAAAGACAGGTATGATAATTTATGACTTTATTATTTTTTCTAAACTAGCTTCTAACATGTTTATGTAAAAATTATAAAATTTATTGATTGACAAAATAAAAAGTTCAGTTACATTTTATGCAATAAACTTGTTGTACTATTAAAATTAATTAAATGCGAAAAGAAATAACTTTTTTATTTAAATGTAAACGTTTGGTACATTTTTAAACTACATGTAATAATAATGAAACTTGCATGATAAGCGGACAGCTATTTGATTTCCAAAGTATCGATTTTTATCGTACAATTTAAAAGGAAACTCGATTTAGTACGTGCTTTAAATCTACAAAACGTTAATGATCTTTTTCAATTTAGAAGGGTTTCTCAAAAGCACATTTGCATCTGAAATATCTAAGGTTTGGGTTCGGTTTGTCGCTCTATGCCATTTTGTGCACACTTTAGGCTAACTAGACTGGAACCTACAGTTGAACGCGGATTTCGAACCACTACTACTACGCCACACCATATCACTGTGCCTAGAGCTGAGTTTCCAGCTTGGAATTGACGTGGGTGAGAGAGAAGTCTAATTGGGCTCTGTCACGGTCTACGGTCATAATGAGACCGGCACCTACGGCATAAAAGGATTCCGAACCGCTACAAACATCCATGACATCGCCGGGTTTTGAACCCGAAACCTGTCGTACGGAGAGTCAGAATGCTAGCCACTCAACCATTAGTCCCCGCTGTCACTCACAGCAGAGATAATGTAATTAGTTTCTTCCGGTCACAGTAGGAGTCGTCCCCCGCAACTCTCTACGATCCTATTAGACCGGGACCTACGGTTTAAAGTGGATTCCGAACCACTATAAAACATCCATGGCACCGGACGTGAGTAGCACTACCCCCGCAACGCTCTACGATCCTATTAGACCGGGACCTACGGCTTAAAGGGGGATTCCGAACCCCTACAAACATCCATGGCACCGCTGGGATTGAATCCAAACCTGTGGTACAGAGCTCCAGTGTGCTAGTCACCAGCCATCAGGTCCCTATTCCGAACCCCCTAACAAATATCTATGCCACCGCCAGGATTCGAACCTGTGAAGCCAGTGGTACCAAAGGGCCAGAGCACTGGCTAATTGGCATCAGGTCGCCAGAAATATATAAGAGCGGATTTTAAAATTATTTTTAAAGAAGAATAGTTTTTCATTTGTTGGCAATTTTTTAATCGTAGATAAATATTTTGAATGAAAGTTGAAGTTGAATTGTATGAAAGGAACGCCTTGCTCTTAACATGCAACTGGAAAAAGTTTTCAAAATTGCCATTATTGTGTCATTGTAATTAACATATCAATTTACGACATTTGGTTGAATTATGATGTTAAAATTTTATAAAGTTTTAGTCTTATAATTTTTAAGAAATTACCTATCGGTTGGTGTGAAATTTAATTTTCACAATTTCTAATACCTTAACAGAGTGCTTTATACACTTTACACATTTCATGCTCTAACAGCTTGCTGTAAAAAAAATCTTAATATTATAGTATTAATTATTTAACGAAAAATAAATGTTCCTTTCTTTTTCGGTAGCACAATCGACATCGTTGTAAGAGTGGACGAACCGGAAATTCTTGTGCTCTCACACAAACCCCAGTACATGGTAAGTGACATGACTTGCAGTCTTTTAGAAAGATCCAGTTCAACTGTTGAAAATGAACGAGAATGAGTTTTTATATATTCTAAGGGTTCTCAAATTTTCTATATTTCCCTTCCCTCTCCCCCGGTCCTGTCCCTTCTTAAGAAAAATTTCGTCTTCATCATTTTAACTCCATATATTAACTTGACTTGATTTTGAGATCTATGCTCGCGTTAGTTGATTTATCTCAATTTATCCACTTAATCTTCAGAAGAAATCGGAAACGAGTAATATAAAAACAAATTTTTAAAGTCAATTCCTTCTTTTTTTTTTTCACTCTATTGCAGAAAGTCTTTTATAAATCATTTTCATTCGTTTTTTTAAGTTTATCTGGCGCCATCTATTGGTAGATATATGCAACGTAAATCTGAAATCAGTTCAGTGTCATCCACTACAAGTTCAAAAAAAATGTACTTGAACTTGAGTGGATGAATAAGAAGTATTTTATGAACGATTAAAAATTTAAACAAGATATATATAGGGAGAGTGTGAACTAATAGAAGGAATTGAAAAAAGAAATAAAAAAAGGCAATACAAATAAACAAGTAATATAAAAAAAAGTCCTTTCAAGGTCAAAAAGTCAGAAAGTCCTTTATAAATAAAGTTGAAATTTTCCACTTACATCTGGTGCCATCTATTGGTAGATACTTGCAACTTAAATCTAAAAAAAAAACTAGAATTAATTCATTAAATTTAATGAATGAATTAATATTTGAAAAACTGTATTAACCTCAAGTGTCATCCACTACAAGTTAAAAAAAATGCATTTCAGCTTGAGTGGATGAATAAAAATTTGAAAATTTGAACAAGATATATATAGTAGGAATTGAAAAAAGATCTTCAGATAATCAGTGCACTTTGACTTATTCCAAAAGTATTAAAGAAGAAACATCGAAATGTGATGTCGTGCAGATCTTCCGGGTCACTAAACTATACAAAAAGGTTAATACACACACAAAAACTACATAATTTTTCATAGAAAATTAATGGGTGATATAGTTTTATAAGAAGGTTCATCGCTCATATAAAATAACCAAGAATAGGATAGGAGTTTATATCCAAAAGCCTGTTTTAGCTTTTCTCTTTGTATGTCATAATTAGTGTATTGTAATAAAATATGTTTCTCGGCTTCAGGTTTTTTTTTTAATCTTAAGCATAGTGGAGAAGATGTTAATCCAAATCTACTGAGTCTAACTTTAGAAGGATAGGTTTGAGTAAGAAATCGTGAAATTGGCACTTCTTCTTTTCTATTGATAGGTAAGAGACGATGAGTTGGTTTGATACTATTTAAATGCATCACGTCCCGTACGTATTTTCCTTTGTTCCGTTGTCGATCTGAGGTTTTAAAAGTTGATCCAAGTTTTATTGGTAGTATGTAAGCAAATATGAATAAAAGGAATTTTTAATCCACAATTAAAAAATTTAGAATATCTTATTATTAGTTATTAATTAACGTGCATATTGAATAATTGCAATTAAATATTATTTTCGGATACTTTGACCTATCATTTACCAAAAGAAAGGCAGAGCTGTAGCAAATGCAATAATGTTAAGGATGCATCCATCCACCCACCCATCCATCCGTCCGTCCATCCATCCCAAACAAAAGAAAACAAAAAGAAAATTGCCATCTCTTTTGTTTTGCCATACTTTTTAAACTCATATCTTCTTTCTGATTTCCTTCTAAATTTATAATTTAATCTTTTTTATAATTGTGAAATCAAAAATGTTCTCTAAAGCTGAAAACTACTGCTGTGCTAGTTTTATGCACAAAAAAAAAAAAGAGTACTTTATTGGTATCAAGTTAAAGAATAGGCATGAATCATCCGCTGATTATGTGAGAATTATTATTTTTGGACCAAAAATTACGCCAATGGATTATAGGGCACTGCCGACTATGGATAGTAATAATAATAAAACAATAATAACTAAAATAAATAATAATTATATAGCAATTATTTAATTGAAAGTAAGCATTTGTTTATATATTTATAAATAATTTTTCATAACACTCTTAACCAGTTTTAGCATTGGCAATTTAAGCCAGTGACCACTTTCATGAAAGTTTGAAATATCCCGTAGGGCGTGGAGTTGTTCAGTTACGTCGGGGGCTTCATGGGCTGCTGGCTGGGCCTCTGTGTGGGCCCTGGTGGACGCCCTGGAGGGGTTGCTGCGCAAAGGTATCCGCTACAAGAAAGCATTCCCTCTAAGGCAGAACTCGAAGAACGAATATTCGTAGCTGATGGATCCTCCTAGAGTTGATGGTAGTAGTACTCTGGTATCAACTGATACTGATATTGATTATATCCAATGTATTGCAATGATGATGGCTTTTTGACATCGATTAAATGATTGTTCCTTTCATAAATAAATAAATTTGTTTTTCCTTTATTTGTTTTTGTGTTTTGTAGAACGACTTTTCAATTATTCACATGAATATATCAGGTTATAAAGCAAGTTCTGTCTGTTTTTTGAAATAAAACGGTAAAACGGTGCCATCCACTACACGAAGACAATCCCTCTAAGTCAGAACTCGAAAAACGAACATTCGTAGCTGACGGATCATCCGAGGTTTAATGGTGATAGTATTCTGGCATCAACTGATAATGATATTGATCGTATTCTTATGCAATGCTGATGGCTTTTTGACATCAATTGAAGGATTGTTCCTTTCATAAATAAATAAATTTGTTTTGGTGCTTGTAGAATGACTTTTCAATTATCCACATGATTATATCAGGTTACAACAAGTTCTATCTGCTTTTCCAATTGAAATAAAACTGTAAACTTAACCAAAAAATATATTTAGTTAATCATCAAAATGATTGCCATTTTATTTTTCAATTTTAAACTGCCGACAACTTTCCAATATCTTTATTTTAAAATTTAAAAAGAATCTAGCTTCATTTCAGTAAGTTCTCTGATAGCCTAGGTTCTAAATGAATCTGTAAGCTTCTATAAGTAGGTTTTTGTTGGAGGAAGATCAAGCGATTATGGGTGGTGAAACCCCGTTTACTAGCCATATTCCTCTAGGAGGTTTTGGCCTCTCTGGCAGTGTGGGGTTTGGCATTAACATCGCCCATTTTTTGTTAATTAAGGAGTCATTTTTCTAGCTATTTTTCATGCTTTTAATGCTTCTTAGTTGGTGACAGTAAATTTCAACTGTTATTATAGGATTGCCACCTAATAGCGCATACTGAACGTTTCCTTTCATATCCTACCTAAAAGAATCTTCTTTGGATGTAGAACATTGGAGCTTCTTCGGATGTAGAATTCACGACGCACTATTTCCAAAAGCAAGGTATACAGCAAGGTATGTCCATCCAAAATCTGAAATTCTTTCAAACAAATTGCTCGTTACATTTCTTAAAATTAAAATAGACATAAAATGATAAGAAACGCAACATAACCATCAGAGTTCTCTATTTCAAACCATATTATATTAAATGTAAATATTATTTGTACTTGAACCATTAGACTGTTATCAAATTAAATGAACCGCATGTATTTTGAAATACTAAACCACAGTGGTCAAAATAAAAATTAAAAATTAAAAAAAAAAAAGTAATATATAAAAACATTTTTAGTCAATTCCTACTATTTTTTCACTAGATTGCAGAAAAGTCCTTTACAAATAATTTTTATTCATTTTTTAAGTTTATGTAGCGCCATGTAGGTATATGCAACTTAAATATAAAAAACTAAAATGAATTAATTTAATTTAATTTCCTGAATTAATATTTGAAAAACTGTGTTAACGTCATGTGTCCTCCACTACAAGTTAAAAAATGTATCTGAACTTGAGTGGATGAATCAAAAATATTTTATGAACGATTGAAAATTTGAACAAGATATATATAGGCAGAGTGTGGGCTAATAGAAGGAACTGAAAAAAAAAAAAGGATCTGCATACTTTTTGTATTTGTTAAACATCGTTGAGCTTTCTATTACCATTTTTGTATGCTCCGAACAGGCCATTGGCGACGTTTATGGTAGGACAACTAGGATTAACTGTCTCATTTGAGTGCCGCATAGATAAGACTGGGACAGTTTAAATATCGATGTGAAAGATTTACAAACATTGTCGTTTTCGCCATCGATTCGCCTCGTTTTTGAAAGAGTGAAACGATGTTGTTGGGTTATCACGATAAATGTTTGAATAACTTCACTTTAATAATAAAAAGAATGCTTTTGTTTGAATAAATATTTGAATTTAGTAATCATAAAGTTCATAAAATGTCTTAAAAATTTATCTTAATCTTTATAAAATCTTTACGAACAATAGATCTAGTTTTCTAGTTTTATACCAATATACCAATATAATAGTCAATCTAGTTTTATCATGGTTTTAATACATTTTCTATGATAGAATTACATTCCTTCTGTTGCTTACATATAATGGTGTAAAAAGTACAAAAAATATAATATTTGTTAGTTTACAGTTAAAATATGGTAAAGAATTTTTATTGACATTGAGTATAATGGTGTAAAAAAAATACAAAAAAAATATAATACTACAAGGTATGGTATTAATGGTACAGGGTTACAGGTATGTATGCATTAAGTGTGTTTACAATATGTATATATATATAAATATATATATTGTAAACACACTTAATGCATACATACCTAACTTTGTACTATTAATACCATACCTTGTCTATAATCAATAAAGCCGATAAAATATTTATATCTTTTAACTTATTCAGAAACACAATTTTTCGTATGAAAAAAAACTATTTAATACTTGTTTGGGTTACAATCTAGAATAGTGTACTCCTGAGGTGTCGCCAATCTTGCAACCCTGAATATTTCGCCAATATCTTTAGGGTTACAATACTGTAATTAGAAGAATTGGTAACTTCTTTTTCCGAACAACATAAGAACTATTTTTTATTGCTATTTCCATAATTACTTGCAGAATTCTTGTTTACAGTAAATAAAAAACAGAAATATATATTATTTTAAATAAGTATTCAGATAAATTATTGATTATTCCGAGCTTATTCTTATAACGTACGTTTGCCGCTGATACAGAACATAAACAATTTTTATGATATTGCCACTCATGAAAATAAGAAGCAAACAAGAAAAAAACGTTTTTTAATTTATTAATAACTTATATTTTATTCTTAAATAATTAATTTCTTTTTAAAGATGTTCGTTTAGTTAGGATTTTGTGGCAACCGTAATTAGAATTCGGACGGAATAAAGTTTTAGCTTTTAGAACGTTAATTAACGTTACAATTAAAATTTCGCGTTCGAATAAAACACTCTCGTTTTCCCCACAATAAAAGGTAAGTTATTCTCTGGTTTCTTCTTTTTCTCTCTCTTTATTGTTAATATTAATTTATCCTTCGAATTCGGCTTTGTAAAGAACATCACTTGGCGAATTTTGGCGAAATTTTATCTTAACAGCGATTATTATTTTTGTCTAAACGATATATTTTTGTGAGTTATAATAATAGTTTGGCGATAAAGCGATTTAATTTGGTGTAAAAGCAATTTATGAATTAAATGTTGGCAAAATAATAATATATTTTGGCGTTAAAGCTGAAATAAGTGTCGTTAAAAGAAAGCATTAAGATTTTGCCATAATAGTGGTAAACTTTTGGCGATATAGCGATATAAATCGGCGTAAAGGCAATTTAGACACAATTTTTTTGTCACATTAATGTTAAATTTTGGCGTAAAAGCGAAAACATTTGGTGCAAAAGTATGCCAGTGATAAAAATTTGACGATAAAGCATTAACTTCTGGCGTAAAAGCACCTCAAAAAACAAAATTCGCTTAGTTTAAAAATTTGGCGATAAAACGATAAATGTTAGCAATAAAGCATTAACTTTTGGCTTAAAAGCACTTCAAATAACAAAATTTGCTTAGTGAAAAAGTTTGGCGATCAAGCGATAAATGTTGGCAATAAAGCGATAAATGTTGACGATAAACCATTTCAAGGATTAAAATATTGGCAGGATAGTGATAATATTTGGCGTTAAAGCAGTAAAGTAATAGCACTGATTGACTATAAATTTTGGCGTAATAGCACTGTTTGACTATAAATTTTGGCGAAATAGCACTGTTTGACTATAAATTTTGACTTAATAGCATTTTAAAACGACACCCAACTTCGGCAGCCGTTCAGTTTGTTTACTTGGCGATTTGGCAACCCAGTGAATGATTTTGGCGTAATATCATTTTACCGCGCAAACTTCCTGGCCCATTCAGTTCTATGCTTACTTACCGACTCGGCAACTTTGCGATGTGTTTGGCACAAAGGGTACGGATTCACTAAGGCCACTTAAAGTGAAATATAGAACCTATTATATTAGAAGTACCAAGTTGCATCATGAGTTCACAGAATATAATTTAATTATTTTGCGAACTCATAACTGTAAACTCATCAATTAAACAGGCACTACCTGTCCTATATTCGCAAGAATATTATTTTAAAATCAAAGTTAATTTTTCTCATCATTTCGACAGTCAATGTTTGAATTTATGGCTACGCGCATAATGTATTGAATTGCTGAATTCTGAAATTTCCGTTTAATAAGTTCTTTATTCTCAATTGATAGAAGTTTTAAATCACTCCTGAATCATAACAAAGACACTGCCGAATTGTCATATCTATTCTAACTGTAACTGTAATGTCTATTCTAACTGTATGGTATTGAAGCAGAAGGAAGGATTTCTAAAAGGGAGGGAAGAGGTCACGATGAACGTGTATTGAAAATACACAAAAATATCTAATATTAAAGTTTCAAACTCACAAGGGTAATAATTTTTTTCAAAATAAAGTACTTCTGTTCATTTTAGAAATGGAATTTAAAAACTATTTCATTATAAATGTTTTTTTTAACTCTAAAGAGTTAAAATGTTGTCAACTTTGTAACTTGTTGTTGTCGTTGGCAACTTGTTAATGATGTGAATCCAAGCCCACATCATTAACAAGTTTAAAAAAATGCTTTTGAAGAAAAATTTTTAACTCTAATCATTGCAGGCGACAGCAAAATAATAAAAATAATAATAATAGAATAAAAAAACACGATGAACGTGCACTGAAAAGAACATGCTTATCATGTCTATTTATTTTCAATTAAAAAAGGAGATAATGAGCAGCATTTTTGCTTTCACAAGAGATAAGCCGGGATCTACAACTACGCTAAAAGCTGGTTTATAATGAGAAAATTCTTTTTCAATATATTTTTCGCCTTAAAATGGGTTGCCTTGTCTTTTATTAAGTTGCATGCAACTCTCGTCTTATTTATTTATTTTTCCTCGTCAAAAAAAAAAAAAAATTTAAAAAAGAGAAATAAAATTATCTGTTACCTGAAGTAAATGAATACCTAGTGGTTGTAAACAGTTTTTAAAGTGAGTTTGAAAAACCTGCGAAAAAATTGGAATTGAATAATTCTTTTTAGTACCGTTTCACATTATCGCTTTGTATTCGATAATAAAGATGGACGTATTTTATAAAATGTACTTACTACTGCGCCCAAAAAGTAAGAACCATTTTTTTTTTTTTTTTTCAAAAACTCTGTATTTATTCTCCCAAATGTATTTCATCGCCTTCAAAGTAATCCTCCGGACACAATGCACTTATGCCAACTTTTTTTTTCCAATCCTCAATGCATGCTAAAATGACATCGGCAACGATGTCTTTTAGCATGCATTGAGGGCAAATTGTTTAAATTTTACGCATTGTCTAAATTAGCATGCATTGTCTAAATTTTACGATTAACATGTATAATCGGTTTTTTTTTATAAAGTTCTAAATTTTATGGGTAACATGTAGGTCCGGTAGTAGTATATATAGGTCCAACAGATTTTTTTAATGTTACTTTTTTAAAAATTTTATTTTAATATCCTTTATCGCACACATTATACTATCAGTCCCTTTTATACTATCTTCCCTTTTTTTAATTTCCTCGAAGATAAAAAGTCCATCAAAAACTATGCTATTTAATGAAAAATATTGAATGGAAATTAGTTATTATTATTTTTTATCAAAGCATATGCATCACAACATTTTCTTTTGGTATTGTTTTTTAAGTGTCCAGAAGTTCTGAAAACACCATGCCAGTCTCCTGATTTATCCCATTAGATCACATTTGGAGAGATCTGGAGGTCTCTACGCAGACATTTAAATGTTGTTGTAAATTCTTCAGGATATCCTTCTAAATATTAAATGACCAAAGTACTACTATAACCGTTGGGCTGACATGTTCATAGGCTGACACATAGATGGCGCAACTAGTATTAAATCCATATGATTTTTAGTTAGCCCTAACCTTCAAAAGACACGTGTATAAATTTGACAGCTGTCCCACTATTAGTGTGTGAGTTATAGCCTTTTTAGTCAAGTTATAACATTTTTAGTGTTCATCACGTGCAGTCCACTCGGTTGACTGTCGATTGGACTCCGGTGTGAAATGATGGAGCCATGTTTCATCTAAAATTTGGATTTATTACGATTGAACAGCTCCAAACACTGCTTAGAATCATCAATTCGTTGTTGTTTTGGGTCGATTATGAGCTCGGCACGGCACCTACTTTGAACAGAGCTTTCGCATATCCAAATATTAATTCACGATTTGTCCAACACGTTCCTTTGATATCTTTGGGGTCTCAACTATCTCAATAAACTTCACTTTACGGTTATCAGAAATTATTTTGTGGACTTTTTTTGATGTTTTCGTCGTTTAACAGCATTCCTTTTTATTCATTTTTTCAAACTAACAAAAGCTGCTTCACTAAAAATGCTATAACTCACATACTGATAGTGCAACAGCTGTCAAATTTATACACGTGTCTTTTGAAGGTTAGGGCTAATTAAAAATCATATGGATTTAATACTAATAGCGCGATCTATGTGTAGCCTACGAACATGTCAGCTCAACTGTTATATACTAATAAGAAGAGATTTCTTGAAAATGTACGTAAAGTTTTGTAAACTATATTTTTTGTTACTGATTTTGAGATTGATGACCGAGTGGCTAGCTTTCTGGTGCTGGGTACCACTGTATATAAAGTTAAATCAAGATGCCTGACATTCGAAAAAAAAAAAAGATCAACATATTTAATTGATGTTATCATTTGACCGTTGAAAGATAATCATTATAAATAATTAAGACATTATGGAAACAATCAATGAAATAATATTTGTGAAAAGTACTGCATAGATAAAATTCTGTAAAAATTATTACTTTTTTTTTTCTAAATGATATTTTGTAAATTGTTTCTTCTATTTCATTTTAAAATTTTATCCATATATGGCGGAATTAACGTTCATGATAATTAAACCTATCCATTTATGTATAAAATGTCACTGGAGTTGATGAATGTTGTTTAAACCGTCAAAAATTATGGATGGGTGAGAGAACACACACGCTCCGTAAGTCATGCAATAGGGTAACCTTCCCAAAGCTCAATTGCATAAATTGTTTTGCACAAAATGAGTGTTGACGATGTTTCCATACAAAAACAACAAAGTAAATAAGTTTATTACAATTTCCAATTCTTTTGTGTTTTTTTTTTTGTTGGACAGGGTTCAGTAATTGATTATTTAGCTTTATACATTTTTTAATTTGTTCCGACTAATGGCATCACATTATAATTTGTGAAGCATAGTTGTTATTTATAAAAATTGTGGTCGAGGTACTGTTGCCTTAGCAAAGTCTATTTATTCAGTCGCATTGGTGAGACTGTCACAAAAAGGTAAGTTGGCATTTGCTCCTCTCTGTTGTAAACTTTGAATGCTAATATATATTCTGTTTAAGCATAAAGTTTTCACTTAATAGGTTTATGTTTTTATATTTTTGAGCATTCCTAAAAATTATAACTATTTACAAATAATTATTCTTTACTAACGTCATTCAATTACATTCAAATCTTTTCCTTTCTTTTGGAAAACTCGCATGAAGTAATTCAAAGATATTGCACACATTTTTCGATTACCATCAAGTCTATTCAGTTTTGAGAGCAACGACTCTAAATGCACATGAAAAAAAAATCACTCAGTTGGAAAACTCACATGAAATAATTCAATGGTATCTCACAGGATTTTCGATAACCATCAAGTCTATTCAGTTTTGAGAGCAACGACTACAAATGCACATGAAAAAAAAATACTCAGTTGGAAAACTCACATGAACTCACATTGAAAAACTGGCATGAAATAATTCAAAGGTATCGCCCACATTTTTCGACAACCATTAAGTCTATTCAGTTTTGAGAGCAACGACTCTAAATGCACATGAAAAAAATCACTCAGTTGGAAAACTCACATGAAATAATTCAATGGTATTTCACAGAATTTTCGATAACCATCAAGTCGATTCAGTTTTGAGAGTAACGACTACAAATGCAAGCTGCGAGTGAAAAATAAGCCAATCATCCATTTGATTGCAATGTTGGCATGCGCATATTACCTTTTGACCCTACTTTCTGCAATACCCTTAATGGTATTACAGAAGTCATATAGTTTCCAAAAGACTTTCATTCACCAGAGCTCACTTGCCTATTTCAATGGCAGATGATTGGCAAAAGCAGTGCTAAGAATCTTATAAACTGTGCCCAAATTTTCGCACCGAAATTTGGGGGAACTTCCGCTTGAGATGGCATCAGCAGGTTCGAACTTTCATGTTTTTCCTTTACGAAAATAGCTGAAGAGCATTGCAAGTTCTGCAGATTTATGTTACCCATCCCTAGCATAGTATACGCAAGAATTATTAATTCAAATTCGCTTTGAAGCCAGCATTCATAGTTGGGAAACCCGTGATATCTACTTCTACCACTATCACAGACAATTTTGTTCTTGTTGAATATTGGGGTGCCTCGTGTTTTACTTGCGTATGCCACGGACAGCTCAGATGGATAAAGATAAAGGGTTGAAACGAACGCGCAAACAAGGAGATAAAGGGTAGAACGTCGGGGTTAATTGTCCCACATGTCAGTGCCTTTGGGAGGAAACCCCAAAAACGTCCTGCAGAAGTCTAGACATAAGATGCACACACACGTTGTCACGATTGAAAACGAGTCTCAGTGTTCCTGAAAAACAATGACTGCAACAGACATTCACAGGGTTCTAACCATAGATTCGATTCGATCTCCACACTTTACCACTGGGCCATGAGTCGACAATAAAATTTATTGAGTCTACAAGTTCGAGAATGGAGAACAGATAAAGGGTTGAAACGAACGTGCAAACAAGGAGATAAAGGGTAGAACGTTGGGGTTATTTATCCCACATTTCAGTGTCTTATGGGAGGAAACCCGTGAAACTCACGGTGGAATCGAAACAGAAAATCACAGTGGATTCACACCGTAGTCTTCAGGAGCATATTCTGCTGAGCCACGAGTCGGACAATAATATTTGAGTCTACGCCGATTTAAACATAGGATGTTGGAACGACCATCTACAAAGTCCCATCCACTGTAATGGACATTATTATTTTTGTATACTTTTATATGTGTCTTTATTGTATACATTGGCATTTAAAATATAAATATTTCATAGAATTGTATCATTTAAGTTTAGCTGATCTTGTAGAATGGGAACCATGACGCCAAAGAAGGCTCGGAGGCTTGAGTTGGCCTTCGGTCTGCTGAAAGCTGCGGTGTTCATGTCCTGCGCTGCTGGATTCATATACCAGGCTGTGGAGTTCGTCCTGCACTTCCGGACCTACCCCACCAACATCAACCTGGAAGTGACCCACCCGCCCAAATTCTTGCCTCCCGCATTCACCCTCTGCAACATCAACCCGTGAGTAGTTTTCCCTTTGGATATCAATGGCAAGCTTAAAATCAGCATGCATGTTGTAATAGATACTTGGCTGTATGCAATTACAATGGACAAAAAAAAAAAATTCTTATTCAATATTCTTGAAGTTTATTCATGAGCTTACTGATAGGCAGAAATTGGAACTCTGTTGCGTAGATTCGACGATCAACTTTAACATAGACAATTCACATGTACTTGTAAAACTAGGAATGATTTTTATATTTTGAGTGAAAAGTCTTTAAGTTTTAATTCTGTTCGTATGCCAGGTAACTTGGCCAAAGTTCCTTCATTACTAGAATAGCAGAGATATAGTAAATTCAACGTTATCTACGAAGGGTCAGATACATTTTATGAACCTTTGTATACAGAATATTGATTGAAATCCTATTGTCATGATTACGTACGTAGTCGCAACTCTTTTTCTAGTGCTTGTACGTGAGGCTCTTCTGCTTATCTTCATACTGGGTTCAAAGTGTTATAGAAGGGAACTAATTGTAGAGATGTCTGCACACACCTCTCTGAGTCCAGAGAAAGAAGGCTCCTTCCAACAAGGCGACAGACGACGACGTGACATGCGGCAGGCAAGAAAAATTTTTTGACTCCTCCTTCACAGCGAAACGTCAGAAATAGCGTTACGCCTATGAAGTTCCGCTTCGAGTTGAAAGTTGGTCAACTCGAAGCGGCGCATTTCAAACCGGTTTCAGGCGCTAGTGATTGGTCAACTCTTGTCGCTTAAACGCTTCTCGCCTCGGTGAGAACGAGCCTTGACAAGCTTAAAATCAACCTGCAGGTTATCCTGAATACTTGGTAATTTGCAATTAAAACCACCAAAAAGTTTTTATTCAATATTCTTGAATTTTCTTCATAAACATACTAAGCACCACTGTACTTACGAGGATTCTGCTACATTGCAACAACATTTTTCCACCGCAATTTTCAACAAATTATAGTCGTGTCATTCTTTCTCGAATGCCGATGAGAGAGCATCTTCTCATTTTAATAGAGGGTGCAAAAGCTTGATAAAGTAGAACCTCTTTAAGTCGAACCTCGATAAGTCGAAAACCTCCACGACACGAAAATTTTTTTGTTCCTTTCCCTTCAAGCCCCAAAACCTCCATGACTCGAAATTTCAACTCTCTATATGTCGAAATAATGAGTCAATTCCCACAAGCCCTTTTTTGTATATATTTTCCTCCGTAACTCGAAAAAAAAAAAAAATTCGACCTCTGTACCTCGAACATTAGCAATGTTTGATTTTACAACCTTTACTACTCGATCATTTGAAACTAATTACCTCTTATAGCTAGAAGAAAAATAAGTTACCGACTTTAAGGATTTGCCGACAATGCACGTCATTGTTTCTTAGAAAACAATGTATGAGTATATAGTAAATAGTATAACCCATTCTATGGAATAGCAACTCGGAAGAAAAAGGATTTTCTGCTCTTTATAGATTATATAATGCTATGGATAGGGAACGATCTAATTGTCTAAAGAAAAAAAAATAAATAACTGACTTTTTTTAAAGCGTAATATTTTTAATTTTAAGGTTGTTTCGGAATTATTTTGATTTTTTAATTATAGTATATAATATAACTTTTAAGTTGCAAATAAACATACCAAAGTTACAAATAAACAAACATACCTCTGTAACTTGAATTTTTATTTATTTTATCTCTCTAACTCGGGGGCCAGAATGGGAGAGTGGCTAGAGCTCTGGCGCTTCGGGTTCGAGTCCCGGCGGTGCCATGGATGTTTAAGTGGTTCGGGATCCACTTTAAACCATATGGGCCGGTCTAATATGATCGTAGAGCTTTGCGGGGGCATTGTTACTCCGCGTCTGTGGCTTATCTTCAAGTTACACGCGCCCCTGAGTAACGCGAAGTGAGTAACGTCTGTGCAGCGCTTGCCTCAAGGCATCCAAGACCAAGCTGTCTAAGTGTTTTCAGCTGCATTAGAAAGAAAAAAAACCTCTCTAACTCAAAATAAGTCAGAAAGAATCTATCCCTCTACAAGTCGAATATTTCCTTACAAAATCCGCTTAAGTCGAAAACTCTATAACTCGAATTATTTGGCGTCTCCTTGAAGTTCACCAGAGGTTCTACTGTATATCAACTATACAGTAGAACCTCTGCAAGTTAATTAATTTTAGGAGTAACTGCCCTGCACATGAATTTCGTTACGAGGCACTTCACCCACTTTGTAGCAATTGCCATCGGGTCTTCTTGTATCTGAAAGTAGTGACTGCAACAATTGCCACCAGAGAATTTGAACCTTCACTTTTATCTACGTTAGCTGTGTATATTACATCTCGAAGAGCTAGTAAAATATTTTTTCCTTCTAATGCAGCTGGCAAACACTTAGACCACTTGATCTTGTAGGCCTTAAGGCAAGCGTCATTAGCACCGCCGGGACTCGAACCCGAAACCTGTGATACCGAGCGCTGGCCACTGGGCCATTCAGGCCCTATAATAGGCAGTCTTACTACCTTCAACGATAAATGTAATTTACACACTTCCACTTTGCACAATCTTTAGCATAGAAATCTTGCATTCACATTATCACGTTATTCACAAAAGATTTAATCTACTGTAAAAATGAATAATATATTCTTCTATTAAACTAAAGCAGGGTCTTTGTTCCTCATTTTAATTTTTCATCAAAATCTTTAAATCTTTTTTTTTTTTCTAATGCAGCTGGCAAACACTTAGACACTTGTATTTGATGCCTTAAGGCAAACGCTGCACAGACGTTACTCACTATGCATTACCCAGGGGGCGCGTGTAACTTGAAGATAAACCACGGACGCGGAGTAACAATGCCTCGCAACGCTGTACGATCCTATTAGGACCGGAACCTACGGTTTAAAGGGGATTCTGAACCACTACAACACACATGGCACCACCGACTCGAACCCGAAACCTGTGGTAACGAGCGCCTGAGCGCCAGGCACTCGGCCATTCAGGCCCCAAATCTTTAAATCTTAGAATATATATTTTTTCAGCCCACCTGTTACTCGTAAGTTCTTTACTAAAAATAAAAGTTTGTATATTCTAAATTCTACAAAATTATTTTTTGGATTAACAAAGATATAGATAACTATATCCTTTATATGAGGGGCAATAGTTTAAGAAGAGTTTAAAAACATATTTCATATTTTTTTTTTTTTTTTTTTTGCTTATGTTTTTATACGAAATGATATTTTTTAATGAATTTAATTTATCATTTAATGCATTCAATTTATACTATTTTATAATGTACTAAATTGTCTATTATTCTGAAGACAATTTGCTGCCTGGTGGCCAATTGGTTGGCGCTCTGGCCTTGGTATCCCAGGCGTCAGGTTCGAATCCTGGCGGTGTCATGGATGTTTGTCAGTGGTTCGGAATCCACGTTGAACTGTAGGTCCCGGTCTGTTTAGCTCAAAGGGCGCACAAGATGACCGTAGAGCAACAAACCAAACCAAACTATAATTTAGAAGTGATTTAGAAATTTTATGTAATTTAAAGTTAAACAAAAGGGGCCTGAATGGCAAGTGGCTAGCGCTCAGGCGCTCGTTAACACAGGTTTTGGGTTCGAGTCCCGGCGGTGCCATGGATGCCTGTAATGGTTCGGAATCCACTTTAAACTGTAGGTCACGGTCCTAACAGGATCGTAGAGCGTTGCGGGGGCATTGTTACTCCCGCGTCCGTGGCTTATCTTCAAGTCACACTCGCCCCCTGGGTAATGCATAGTGAGTAACGTCTGTGCAGCGCTTGCCTTTAAGGCATCGAAGACCAAGCTGTCTAAGCGTTTGCCAGCTGCATTGGAACAAAAAAAAGTTAAACAAAAGTTTTAATTGTGAAAATTTTAAATCAAATATAAAAGCTCTTTTCAGTGTAGTGCCGCACACTGAGAACTAATGCAGGTTGACTTCTTGTTTAGGGTGCAGAGGACCCAGTAACTGTGCCAAGTATCCGGGCCGATGTGTACCGCCAGAGAATCTGAAAACGTTTTGCGAGCAGCGTCCACATTATTGTACGGGCAACACGTCCAACTTAGTGGTAAGTAATACTCGTTATTTTTAAGTGTTGGACCAGACTTTTAAGTGTTGGACCAGACCCTTTTGACCAGAGCGGCCTGATGGCTTAGTGGCTATCCTCTGGCGTTCGATACCTCAGGTTTCGGGTTCGAGTCCTGGAGGTGCCATGGTTGGTTGTAGTGGTTCGGAATCCCCTTAAACCGTAGGTCTCGGTCTAACAGGATCATACAGAGTATGCAATATTTTAACTCATCGTCCTTAGCTTACCTTCAAGCTCACACGTACCTCCTGGGTAGTAGTGCTAATGAGTAACGTGTGCAGCGGCTGTCTTAAGGCAGATGCTTCGTACTTTACACTCTCTTTCTCAAGCCCAGCAGTATTTCCGACGTACGGTTTTATTGTCGCCATCCCCGCATTGCAATAGCGACTTTCAGTTAACCATCATTTGTTTCTCTTCGTATATATCAGATGCAGTACTTTGAAATAAGAACGTATTATCAACCCAGCTGCTCTAGTCCTAACTAATTAACAAACGTCTTGTAATGTATTTCCGTCCCAATAAATAATCAAGACCATTATTTAAAAAAAATTTATTCTACTTGAACAAATTTAAACTCTGAGCAGACAAAGTTCCTAACAGGCGCTATCTGTCCTATATTCGCAAAAATATTATTTTAAAATCAAAATTCATTTTTTCTCATCATTTTCACACTTCATTTTTTAATAGATGGATGCACACATAATGTATTTTTACTACATTGGTCATTTTAAAATAAATATATTTTGCAAAAGTGTGATACATTTCACGGCCTGAAAAATGTTCAAGGAGGGCGCTGGTTGGCCTCCCAGGCCACCCATGGTTTAGGCGCTGCTGCTATTGGTTAAGATTGAAGATTGAAGGTAACCTACTACGTTCAAATCACTATTTTCGTATAACAAATCGAATTTTTTTTTTATTGTTTACTTTAAAGATCATATCCTTTAGGTTTTCGAAAACAGTTTATAGTGTGTTACAAGAGCCATTACAAGTCGACATACAGTTGTTTAATCAAAAACTATAAAACGGAATTAAGCTATTGAAAACCGAAATTGAGAAACCCTTATATAAAAATGATGGCTCGAAGTATTCCGACGAATATAATTATATACGATTAGTTTTTATTTACTTGATAATTTTGTGATCTTAAAATAGTTTGTACAATTCGCTCTTGTATCACTTTTTAATAAATTTCTGATTTTGCAGCAATAAAGTTTCAGTAATGTATTAATATTTCTTTTTATTAAAAAGTGAAAGAACATTAATTTTTTATAAAATTTGTTGATATTTATTTTTTTGAATGTGAATGAATATTATTAATATAATTACGAGGGTAAGGTGAAAAGTTCTCTGCCTGACACAGAGATATGCAGCTCCAATCAGCAAAAAAAGGATGTTTTTCTGCCTGGGTGCACCATATCATTAGTTCGTATGAACAAATTTCAACTGGTTCTATCAATCAATGACTTTGTTTGCAAAATTTTGCAAAAACGTCTTGCGTGTTTTTTTAAAATGGATTAACTTTCCAATATCATGCGGTAATAAAGTTCTTCCTTTTGGTCTGGATTAACTTAAGGAAATTCATCCGAAGTGACAAAAAGTTTACTCACTCTTGCTCCTTCCATGTCAACCAGAAAAAGTGGTCAGCTGAATTAAACTTGGTCGCACATCCCTCGAAGATGACCCAGTGAAGGACGCCTAAAAACGCAGACCGCACCGGAAACCATCGAAAAAGTGCACGATATCGTGTTGGTACGACAGGCGAGTTTGAAGGTGAGTGAATAGCTGAGGCTGGGGGATATCGGAAGAAAGGGGAGAAAAATCTTGCACGAAGAATTAGAGATGCAAAGCTTTAAAGATGGTGCCGCATTTGTTTACGCCGATCAAAAGCAAATGCGCACACGATTTTCACAACAAGAGCTTTGGATCAATTCAATAGAGATCCGACCTATTTTATGCGGCGATTTGTCATCATGGATGAGACATGGGTCCACCACTACACGCCAGAAACAAAACAGCAGTCCAAACAGTGGGTGGAAGCCGGTGGTTCAGCGCCAAAGAAACGAAGTCGATCGCATCTTCCAGAAAGGAGACCTCATGGCCAGCGTGATTTGGGATGCGAAAGGGATCCTTTTAATTGATTACATTGCAAAAGGCAAAAAACCGAATATTACTCAGCAACCTTCTTGACCAGCTGGATGCCAAAATTCACTGACGAAGAAGCCAGAAGAAAAAAGTCATATTTCACCAAGACAATGTACTTTGCAGTCAAGGGTGCTTATGGCGATGTATTCATAAAGCACATTTTTGATTTGGGGTACATTTATCCCCCTATATTTATGCTTTTAACACTAAGACTTTGCATTTGTTCCAAAACTTGAAAAAAATTTGTTTCTGGGAAGCGCATTTCAATACATTAAAAATTTTTTTTTAAGATGAATATCTGGCAAACAACTTTCCAGCTTGATCTTCCCTGATGAGGAATACTGATGTTGGAGAAACGTTAGACCAAGTGTGTTGAAGAAGGGAGTGTAAGGTGAAAATAAAATCATTTTTTAACAAAAGTCCCAGCAAAAATTTACGATTGTCAGGACCGAGAACTACGGATGTTAAACTCGTAAGATTTTATCGCTTTCAAACATTAATGCTATTAAAATACTGAAAAAAAAACACTCAAATTTTTTTTTTTTTGTACCGATGCAGAGCTGCCAAACACTTAGACAGCTTGGTCTTCATGCCTTAAGGCAAGCTGCACAGACATTACTCACTTTGCATTATCCCAGAGGGCGCGTGTAACTTGAAGATAAGCGGACGCGGAGTAACACTGCCCCCGCAACGCTCTACGATCCTATTACACCGCCTCTGGCGCTTTAACAGGTTTCGATTCCGAACCACTACGGTGCCATCCATGGCACCGCCTCGGACTCCACTTTAAACTGTGGTCCCGACAGTCTGTTTAGCCTAACCACTCGGCCATGACCGTAGAGCGACAAAAAAACAATATTAGGACCGGGACCTTTCGGTTTAAAGTGGATTCCGAACCACAGCGTTAAATCCACAATTTTTTTTTCGAACAAAAATGGATTTTGATTAATCGCTTCAGCCCCCTGTACTCACTATAAAAGAATAATCGCAGTGGCTAACAGTACTTTCCTCTCTTTTTTTTTTTTAGATACCGCAGCCCATACATTACAACAGCCCTTATCATACCAGAGAAAACCAACTACTGACGAAGATATGGTTGAACTCAAGCAGAACCATCATTTAAGTCACAGGACATATTATAAGTATTTAAGAAAGCATATTTTTTTCTTTTTACATTTATATTACATTTTTATGGCTGTGCTCTCGTAACACATGTTTGCATTTCTTTCCAACTATAATAAAAATATTTCTTTAACATTTCAATACATTAAAATTTTTCTTCAAATGCAGCTGGGCAAAAACCGTAGACAGCTGGTCTTAGATGGCCTTAAGGCAAGCGCTGCATTAAATTATTCTTTTTTTTTTACCCTAACGCATGTAACAAAAGACACGCGGATAAATTTGCAACGTTCTACGATCCCTATAGGAGTTATACGGTTTAAAGTGATTCCGAACCACTTGTTAGTCCATGGCAAAAATGGATAAACCCGAAATCTGTGGTGTGAGCTTAGAGCGTTAAGCCACTGGTCATTCAGGCGAAGCTGCAAGACGTTACTCACTTGATTAGCCAAAGGGCGCGTGTAACTTGATAAACATTACACGGAGTAACTTTTCCACCAGGAAAATCAACGATCCTATTAGACCGGGACTATGGTTTAAAGTGATTCGAAATGAGCACCGAGGATCCATGGCACCGCCGGGACTCGAACTCCGAAATCTGTGGTACCGACAGAAAGCATCAACCAAAGTCGGCCATTCAAAATACAATAAAAATATCTTTAATAATAAATATTTTCGAGTCAAACATATTTCTAAAAATCAGCGTTAACGTGTTGGACAATTTTTTTTTTTTTCGAAAATAAATGGATTTTGATAATCTGTTCCGTGATCGCGGAGCAAAAAGAAATCGAGTGGCTATTTTGCATCTTATCTGTCACAGTGATAAAAGCAGTGTTTGGGCTGTTCATCGTGATGATAAAACCGTTATGACTTGATTTTTCGACTCGATATGGGACATTGGATGAAACATATTAGGCTTTAAATTATATTTAAGGGATATTTCTTTTTATTTATAGTATTTAAATTATATTTAATGTATGAACTCTAAAAATGCTATAACTTCACTAAAAATGTTATCTCACATACTAATAGTGCAATGAAGCTGTCAAATTTATACACGTGTCTTTGGAAGGTTTGGGCTAACTAAAATTCATATGGATTTAATACTAGTAGAGCTATCTATGTGTCAGCCTATTTCAACCTTTTCAGCCCACCTGTTAATCCGCTCTGACACAATGCACTTATGCCAACTTTTTTTCCCACTTTCAAAATGTTGTAAAAAAAAGAACCACGCGTTACTATGAGTTCAAACTTGAACTGAAGATACTTTAAGAAGAGGGAAACAGTACAGCATCAAAAAAGTTCAAAAATGTATTAATAAAGAGCACTGTAAGCTGTATAAAGAAATTGAATTTGGCTGCCAGTGATATTTTGGATCGAAATGACAACGTATTTGGCGTGAGTTGCAAATTAAACCAACTATAGTGTTCAATGTGCATCATTGTCTCGGTTTTTTGACGGAAAAAATGGCTTTCAAGTAATTTAACAGTTGTGACACCGTGAGTGGAAAGACCATCCACCACGGCAAGGTCATACCTAATCAGATGGGAAAAATCGATAAAATTTTTTTGCTGCCGTGCCATTTCTCCCTTCTTCAAGTATGTTCCGTTCAACTTTGAACTCATTGTGACGAATGGTCCTTTTATTGCAGCATTTTGAAAGTGGGACTTTAATTATAATCACCCTGTATTTAAGAAATGATTCTTTTTTTCAGCAATGATTACCCAAAGGATGGCAACAGAAATAAACGACCTGTCTTTTACCTTGGATTCAATGGCGTTACAAACTACCAAGGCTGTTTCACTGAGAACAGCTACTTCGACAACAAGGCTGAGGCCCTTTTGCAAAAGTTTGGTTAGTATGTCCCTTGGGATTAAGCTTTCCAGTTGAAGTTAATGGACTCGATTAAACACAGGGGAGATGTTATGTCTGAATCTATTCAGTTTACACGGAGAGACTGCCAGCAGGCTTTCCGCCCTACCAACGGGCTCTGTTGAAATGAGCAACATGCCCATTGATTAGTGATGAGGGTGAAATTTAGTTCACATTGCCTAATTTAAGATGGGCAATGTATCTTCTAATGTAAAATGTGCCTTACAATGGTGCCTCAAGTTGATTTGGACATGAATTGTCTTAAATGAAAAGTAAGTTCCGTTCTGAAATGAATCCTGACAAATAATACAGGTTGATTTTTGAGATATCTAGACTGACAATGGGATTCTACGATTAACGTCGAACAACACACATAGCAGGGAATTAGTCTGAGGTGTTTTTTCTTTTGATAGTACAGAGATACTTATATATCTCCTGAATCCATTCCAGATACTTGTATTTATATCAAACAGGACATATATGAATTTTCCTTAAGAAATAAAAGAGAAAATGATAAACACATGAAAAAAATCCTTTTGTTATTGGTGTATTATACAATCAGGGGGGTTATATTTAATAATTTTAACTTTTACTTGTGACTTTTCTTTACTTGGAACTATTTGAGGACCATTAGATTTGACGCATACTAAAAATGTATCCGTAAGAACTTTCATCATTCCAGACAATGGTTTTACGACTTTTTGGACTATATTAGGTGATACTTATCTTTGCAAAGTTTTTGATAACCATCCGCTTAGCAAAGATTTTGACACGCACAAATTCGTACTCCAAACAAAAGATCATATACCCAAGAAATTTCTTGCTCTCAAACAAGACTTGTATTAAAATTGGACAGAGGTATCACTGACTATTTATTTGGTAGTCATAAATGGCACCCCTTGCACTTTCGATAAAAAGTATGAGATCCTTTGCTTTTATCGTTTGTCCCCATTATTTTTCAACTCATACTTGTATATTACTTTTTGGCACAAATTGCCTCCTCGTTAGGCATGGCTGTGGTGTGGCCCTATGTTAGAGGTTCGAATCCACTCTAAACTGTAAGTCCCGATCTGTTTAGCCACATATATAACAGGTGGGCTGAAAAGTTCATACGCTGACACATAGATGGTGCTACTAGTATTAAATCCATATGACTTTTGTTAGCCCCTAACCTTCAAAAGACATGTGTATAGATTTGACAGCTGTTGCACTATTAGTATGCGAGTTATAAAGCTTCCTCTTAGTGAAGCTATAGCATTTTTAGTGTGTTCCTCACGTGCAGCCCACTAGCTGACTGTCGATTGACTCCGGTGTGAAACGATGGAGCCATGTTTCATCCACTGTCACATATCGACGCAAAAATTCGGGTTTATTACGATTGAACAGCTCAAACACTGCTTAGAATCATCCATTCGTTGTTGTTTTGGGTCGATTGTGAGCTCTCGCGGCACCCACTTTGAACAGAGCTTTCGCATATCCAAATATTCATTTACGAGATGTCAACACCTTCCTTTGGTATCTTTAGGGGTCTCAGATATCTCAACCAACTTCATATTACGGTTATCAGAAATTATTTGTGGACTTTTTGATATTTTCGTCGGTAACAGCTTCTTTGGAGTGTCCACTGGGTGCATCGTCCTCGGTGCTCATTTCGTCTCGTTTAAATTTTGCAAACCACTTCTCTACGGTTGATTTACCTGGAGCAAAGTCCAAATAATGTTTATCAACCCAAGCCTTGGCTTCAATAGTATTTGTTTTCGCCAAAAGCAATGCTTTGTTAACACACGAAAATTCCTTTATCCATTTTTCAAACTAACAAAAGTTTCACTAAAAATGCTATAACTCTCATGTATTCAATAGTGCAACAGCTGTCAAATTTATACACGTCTTTCGAAGGTTAGGGCTAACTAAAAATCATATGGATGTAATACTAGTAGCGTCATCTATGTGTCAGACTATGAACTTTTCAACCCCATGTTACACACACACATACATATATACATATATATATATATATATATATATATATATATGAATGATGATTTGGTATTATGTATGGGTTTAATATATATATATATTAAACCCAAAACATAATTACCAAATCATCTTTCTTCATAGGTTTTTTTAGTATTTGTATCTGAAATTTTTTATTCACAAATATTACAAATATGAATGCTCATTTTAATGCAATATTTAGCAACAACTTTTTGTCCACTTTGTTTAGTTTTAAAATAGAACTCGTTTTTGCCAATCCTATGAAATATGTAATGAATTCTTTGAAGCCTCTCAACATATGTGGCCTGATGGCCAATTAGCTAGCGCACTGGCCTTTGGTGACCACAGGTTCGATCCTGGTGATGGCGTGGTTGTTTTCTTATTGGTTCTGAATCCACTTTAAACTGTAGGTTCCGGTCTAATGAGACTAAAGTGTGCACCAGATCACCGTAGAGCGACAAACCAAACCAAATCTATCCGGCCAAAAAAAAATGTTTTTTTTTTTTTGTGAGTTGGATCTTTCCCCACAGAAAATATTTGAGATCAGATGAAAAGGTGACTTTGATTATCTCAAATACCATTAACCAACAAACCGATGTGAGCTGACAATTTGGGAAAGTTTGGCAGACAATTCTGCAAGATATCATCCTCGAGTTCTGTGCTGATAAAAAAATTCATCCAAGATACAGGTAGATGAACAATATATTTTCATACACTTTACATTAAGAAATTCATGTTTCACAAATGATCCAGTTGGAGAAATTTAGGGATGGGGTGGGGTATTGTGTTCAGCAAAGATTTTCAAGAATAACTGACCATTTTCTGCTTCGGCATAAGAAAGTCCGAATGATAACCACTATGACACCCAGTGGTCTATGAGAGATGCTCACAAATGCTTTCCAACTCACATATGTGAGCTTTGTTTAAAGAAAGTAGCGATTGTACTGCACGCTGTAATCGGATAATAGAATACCTCTGCATGCTAGCTAGCTTGAAAACTGCTGGATCATGAGAGTGGAGCGACCAATTTTTTAATTTACCTACTCACGTGTCATTAAATCATCAAGCCTTTGAAAATTGTAATCTACAATACATACAAAACTTGGGTTAAGCTAATCGACATACAAACCTTTGGGTCAGAAAGCCTTGGGTCGACATACAAGCCTTGGGTTAGAAATTTCAATATCTTAACTGTTCTGGTGAATTAAATTTCATTTTCGCAGATAGATTGCTCCATCTACTTTCAGCGTGGGCAAAGCATTATCTTTTGATGTTTTCAGGTGATTCGATCACAAACTTTAAGTTATATGTGGAACCGGAGGAAACCTTCCACCCCTGGGCTGAACCTGGTGCTATTTTTACCATCCACTCCCTTTCGTCGCTGTGAATCCTTTCAACAAAGGAAACATGCTCCGACCAGGAAGTTCCTACCACATCCATGTGCGCTTGGTAAGTATTGCAGATTTATATTTCAATATTTCTTTTCATTTTTTTCTTCTGGTGCTATATGCATACTGAAGAATACAAAATAATATGGTAATAAATAATAAATTTATTTCATCACCTTCAAAGTAATCCCCTCGGACACAATGCATTTTTTCCATGCTCAAGATTAAAACGGCCGGGATAAATACTCTTATCCTCAATGCATGCTAAAAACTCATCGGCAAGGGGAGGGCACTTGCAGCACTGGCGGTGAATCACGTTGAATCTTCTTTGAAATTCAATCGACACGAAAACAAATCTTTAATTTTTTGGACGTGAGCTCCGTCGGTTGAATGGATGTTCCACCAGAGGGCTCTTCGTCTTCAACGCGTTCTCTGCCTTCTTTGAACTGTTTATACCACTTCTAAACATTTCTTTCCGATATAGGAATGCTCACCGAATGCCTCCTGCAGCATTCTATACGTTTCCGCAAACAAAATTGAATGCAAGTTCTTTGCTCAATTCATTCAGACACTTCAAAAATCGATCATTTTGAGCGTCTCGCAAAGCCAAGCTAACTCAAACTCTAATGAATATTTTTGACGTGAAATTTGACACAGATGTCAAAGACAGTGCCAGCAACCCCCCAAAAAAAAAAATTTTAATTCCATAAGCCCTTGAATTTTAAACTGAAAATTGGTCGTACTTTTTTGGACACAGTATTATTACTGCCACAGCTTTAACTCATCTGATGGCTGCAATGTTTCTGAAATACTCAAGGATAACGGTGCTACCTCCACTGAAAACCAATTTGCGGTTGAAATTCCCTTTCCAAAACGTTCCTTAATGTATCGGGGATTTTGTGCCCGTTTTTCTGCTTTGCATAAAATGGTTCATTTCTAAATCTTTATAATGCTAGAAAAATAAATAAATATTCGAAAAATTAAGGACTGAAAACTGTGCTATGTACACTCAAGAGCCAAAACATTATGACCATAAATTGGCCCACCTTGGCGCGCAACACAGCTTCAACATGGCTTAATACCAAAATCTTGTTAAATAAGTATCATCCAGGCGAGTTCATTGCAAAATGTTGGTCATAGCGTTTTGGCTCTTTGAGTATAGGTGTCTATAAATTGTTGCAACTTCAACATCCAAAAAAGGGAAAAAGTATATAAATAAAAGTTGATTCAAACTCTCATATTCATATTTTTTTTTTTTCTTAGCAGAACATATTTGGACGGAATTAAGGTCGATGGTGCCCAAGGCCCAAGTTCATTTGACGCCCTTATATATTATTATAATATTAATAATAATAATAATAATACGAATAGTAATAATGGATTCGAATTAAATATAAGTATTGAATTTAGGCATGAATTAAATATACCTATATATAACAATATATATATATATATAATTGGGCCTGAATGCCCGAGTGGCTAGCGCTCTGGCGCTCGGTACCACAGGTTTCGGGTTTGAGTTAGGCGGTGCCATGGATGTTTGTAGTGGTTCGGAATCCACTTTAAACCGTAGGTTCCGGTCTAACAGGATCGTAGAGCGTTGCAGGGGCATTGTTACTCCGCGTCCGTGGCTTATCTTCAAGTTACACGCGCCCCCTGGGTAATGCAAAGTGAGTAACATCTGTGCAGCGCTTGCCTTAATAATGCAAAAGCTGTCTAAGCGTTTGCCAGCTGCATTAGAAGAATATATATATGACGACGACGACGATTTGCCAGATTGACGGAGAACCTTGGTTGCTTAGCAACCTCTATCTCCTGCTTTGTGAGTGAGGGAAGTTTCTTTAAGCTTTTAAGCCCATTGATTAGATAGAAAAAGAGTAATATAAGTATATTATTAATTTAATTAAAAATTAATTATTCGAATTTATTATTATTAATTAATTAAAAAAAAATTATGCATAGAAAATTTTCTTATGTTATTATAATTTCAAGAAGGAAAAAAAAAATAGATAAACAATAGAAACAAACAAAAAACGATTGGAGAGGAAATTGTGAGTATATATATATAGTGGTATAACAACTAAATATACAATTTAGAATAAATTGCTTTTAATTAAGAAATAAATCATATCTATCTAATTAATATAATATATATATAATAAAGGTTTTGAGTAACCGGAAAAAGGTATAATTAAATAGGGTGAATTAATATTTTGTGTTATAATGATGCGCAAACAAACCCTACATTTAGATTTTTTAAGAAATATTTATGAAAATCTAACTTCAATAGATAAATGCTATACTTAACGAAAAATGTTTTAGTACCTATTTGTTAGATATTTTAAATTTTACTACTTACACGATTGATTATTTAAAAAAATAATTCTATCACTTTAAGTATTGACATCTTGAGGTTGTCAAAGCAAGAAAAGAAGCGTTAAAATTAGATCTTACTGTTGATAAAAACAAAATCCAATTCAAGTTTTTGCCGCCTCGAAAATTGTGGCGACCCTAAACATTTGGCGCCCTTGGCCTGGGCCTAGCGGGCCTAAGCCTAAATCCGTCACTGGACCACATCACTCTTCGTGTTGTGACTCCTTACTAACTGAATAAGAAATAGAATTTTTGTCTTTCTGGGTGACCAGATCCAAATTTACGTTACGTGTGATAAAAATTCACTAACATTTCTCAACGACACCGGAATTGATTGAACTGATTGAACCACCACACGATTGCAAACTTAGACAACAGCTAAATGGGGCAATAATTTATCATATGTATTTTTTATTAAGTAATTTCT
Organism: Caerostris extrusa; assembly: GCA_021605095.1. NCBI lineage: Eukaryota > Metazoa > Arthropoda > Arachnida > Araneae > Araneidae > Caerostris > Caerostris extrusa. Next base: position 73,711 of record BPLR01012728.1, on the reverse strand, counting down.
TTCTCTCTCTTTTTCAATTCCTTCTATTAGCTCACACTCTCCCTATATATATATCTTGTTCACATTTTCAATCGTTCATAAAATACTTTTTATTCATCCACTCAAATTCAAATACAATTTTTTTTGAACTTGTAGGGGATGACACTGGATGCTAATACAGTTTTTTCAAATATTAATTCAGTAATTAAATTTAATTAAATAATTTTAGCTTTTTTTCAGATTTTAGTTGTATATATCTACCAATAGATGGCGCCAGATAAACTTAAAAAAATGAATGAAAATTATTTATAAAGAAAAGAGTGAAAAAAAAAAAAAGTAGATTTTTAACAAATTTTTTTTTTATATTACTTGTTTCCTAACCTTAAGGTATTTTGGATGTAAGAGATAGGAAAATTTGACTGAGAGGTCAGTTTTCCTATTTGTGATGGATATAATGAAATTCAAGTGTCTGCCTCAGCCAACATGATAAATGTAGAATGTAGCTAAAGAATGCAACAGTTTATGGTTTGGATGTATTAATGTTTTTTAAGTGAACACTTTCTTTTTCTCTACTTTTTATAACTTTTTCAGGATGCTTTAATTACTTAATATTTATATGGATGGTAAAAAGGATAGGAAGATTTCAGTTTTTGAAAGACATTTTTTTTTCATGTGATAAAAATGTTGAGTATCTCTGTACACCAGCATGAGTGTAAATTTAGACAGTAGCTAAATTGTGCAACAGTTTATTATTTTACATCATGATACATATAACAGGCAGGCTGAAAGGTTCATAGGCTGACACATAGATGGCGCAACTAGTATTACATTCATATAATTTTTAGTTAGCCCTAACCTTCAAAAGATACGTGTATAAATTTGACAGCTGTTGCACTATTAGTATGTGAGTTATAGCATTTTTAGTGTTCATCACGTACAGTCCACTCGGCTGACTGTCGATTGGTCTCCGGTGTGAAATGATGGAGCCATGTTTCATCCATTGTCCCATATCGAAGCAAAAATTCGGGTTTATTACGATTGAACAGCTCCAAACACTGCTTAGAATCATCAATTCGTTGTTGTTTTGGGTCGATTGTGAGCTCTGCGCGGCACCCACTTTGAACAGAACTTTCGCATATCCAAATATTCATTCACGATATGTCCAACACGTTACTTTGATATCTTTAGGGTCTCAGCTATCTCAACCAACTTCATATTACGGTTATCAGAAATTATTTTTGTGGACTTTTTTGATATTTTCGTCGGTAGCAGGCTCTTTGGGGCGTCCTCTGAGGGCATCATCCTCTGTGCTCATTTCACCTCGTTTAAATTTCTCAAACCACTTCTACGGTTGATTTTCCTGATGCAAAGTCCGAATAATGTTTATCAAGCCAAGCCTTGGCTTCAATAGTATTTTTTTTCGCCAAAAGGCAATGCTTTATTAACACACGAAATTCCTTTTCATCCAATTTTTTCAAACTAACAAAAGTTGCTTTACTAAAAATGCTATATCTCACATACTAATAGTGCAACAGCTGTCAAATTTATACATGTGTCTTTTGAAGGTTTGGGATAACTAAAACTCATATGGATGTAATACTAGTAGTGCCATCTATGTGTCAGCCAACGAACTTGTCAGTCCACCTGTTATATTGAATTCCATATGATTTGACACTTAATCCATATAATGTATATAGGGCGACATGTAAAATGTAAATACACTTTTTTTTTTTTAATTTATGGCAATACATAAGAAATAAATTCCTTTTTTTTCGTTTCACCCCAATACCTTATAATGAATATGTTGTGTAATATTTATCAAGTGCAAGAAATTTAGCAATTTGGAACATAAATATTGGGTTGATGCATAATTAACCGGCGTTTCTTTGACGTGCTATATCTTAATAAAATTTACAATATTTTATAAATTTATTAATGAAAAACATCCTTCTACTTTGTATGTCGTATTTTGAAGCCCCAAGCAAAAGCATTTAGAATGTAACATCGAAGAGATTTTGAAGCCCCAAGCAAAAGCAGCATTTAGAGTGTAACATCCAAGAGATTTTGAAGCCCCAAGCAAAGGCATTTAGAGTGTAACATCCAAGAGATTTTGAAGCCCCAAGAAAAGCATTTAGAGTGTAAAATCCAAGAGATTTTTAAAGCCCCAAGCAAAAGCAGATTATGCTTTTGTGTGGCATCTAGCAGGTGAGATTTTCAGTCTTTTGTTCTAGACAAGTAGTCACTGAGAGATTTCGATCGTGTAGCAGATTAGAGATTTTCTAATATCCTGAAAACTATTCCTTTTTTCCCATTAGAGAAAATTAAATGAAGCTAATTTTTAAACTATATTTTTCCGACGTAATGATGACAAACTCATCCATTTTCCAGGAAGAAACCTACGAACAAACTCCTTCCTTAATCCATACAAAACAGATTGCATTGACTACGAAAGTTTGTGGAAGTCTAACAACAAGAAAGGATCTCGATCTGAACAGGTAATTTTTTTTTCTAATGCAGCTGGCAATATATGTGATCTTCTATGCCATAAGGGCTGTACCGACATTACTCACTTTGCACTACCCAGGGGCGCATGTAACTTGAAGACAAGCCACGGACGCGGGAGTGGTTTGGTTTGTCGCCCCGGTCATCTTCTGCGCACGAGGGCTAAACAGACCGGGACCTACAGTTTAAAGTCGATTCCGAACCACTACAAACACTCATGGCAACGCCGGGATTCGAACCCGATACCTGTGGTAACGAGTGACCAGAGCGCTAGCCACTCGGCCATCAGACCCCGGTAAAATTCATTCCTCTTGGAATTGTTATGGGTGATGTAAAAAAGGTAACTGAAAATTTTTCTACATTTAAGAATGATAAAAAATTTCTTTTTTACATTATATGGATCAAAATGTCATTATAATAATTACTTACCTAATTAAACGATGCATTGAAAATTTATATTTTTTTTCTCGATAATTTAATGGGAATTTTCTCTTACAAGTGTCCAATAGAAAAAAAAAGAAATGTTGTAACATATGGTTTTATTGGAAATCAATCCATTACAATAAGGATCACACAGAAAGAAGGAACAAGAAGAACAAGGCAAGCATACAGCAAAACAGCAATCGACACTAAGTCGGTCTCACACACCACAAAAAGTCAAAGGGGGAGAGAGTCAATAAAGGGGGTAGATACTTTATTTCAGTCCACGAGGCCCCTGTCCTCCCAATACAACTGCAAGACTTCAGTCCTGAATTGGCGCTGAGCCTTCCTGTGCAGTCGTGTGATTTTGCATTTCAAAAGATGTTCTATGTTGGCAATTCTTGCAAACATCCTGCAAGGGAATTTAAAAAGAATTCATTGTTATTTAGTTCTAGTTGTTATCTTTATTAATTTGACTTATTGGGCAAGTGTTCGAGGCTAGGATAATAAAAGCTATCCTGTTTCCAGTTCTATTTGTTTAGGTGTTCTGCAAGACAATTTTAGTGTCCTGTTCTTAATCGAAAGTTGGCAACCACCTCTTTTTACGTGGTCTAGTGTTAAAGATTTCCCAGTTGTCTTGAATAGTGTGCCATTTTTGCCTTCAGATTTAATTAAGAGACTATCTTTCAGTTTCTTAAAAATTTCTGTATGAATATATTTTTGAAAGATTCTGGTGGAACTTGTTTCTTTCCAATATTCACGTGGTTTCCTTTCTTTGCAAATGAATCTGCTGCTTCATTACCTTTAATTCCCAAGTGTGATGGTGTCGAATGGAATACTATTTGTTTGACTTTAGTTCTTAAATATTTGTTATCTTTCTTAATTTGACTTATTATTGGGATTTCAATGTGAAGATGGGATTAAGTCAAAGCATTGGAGAGCTGAAGATCTTTTTAGCAATACCCAGCAATTCGCGACGGCATGCCGCCCAGTTCCGACTGACTGGCCATGACTGTCTAGCAGAACATCTCCATCGCATTAAAATCTTTTCGAATCCTGGCTGCCCCCTATGTGGTTCAACAGACCCAATGAACAGAGACCACTTCCAAAGATGTGCGGTACTTGACGGCGACTCGAAGACAGCGCTTTACGGGCGTGCGAGAGAACTCTTAAGGCGGACCTTTTTGCATTTTTTGGACGTTTATTCTTTTGTATTTTTTTTCCCTTGTTATTTTTGCTGTTATTACTATTTTTATTCTTCTTGTACTTGCATTGCCATTGGAAAAAAAACTATTCTAGAATACTATATATTTATTATACACATCTTCTTGTACCACTGCGTCCAAAAAGTAAGAGCAATTTTCAATTTAATATTCCAGGTCTTATGGAATTTCAATTTTTTTTTCTTTTTGAGATTGCTGGCCCTGTCCTCCACATCTGTGTGAAATTTCACGTCAAAATATTCATTAACGCTTGAGTTACGCTTGGCTTTGTGAGACGCTGCAACTGATTCCGGCTATTTTTCAAATGTCTGAATGAATTGAACAAAGAACTTGCATTAGATTTTGTTTGCGGAAACGTATAGAATGTTGCAGAAGGCATTCGGCGAGCATTCCTATATTGCAAAGAAATGTTTACAAGTGGTATAAACAGTTCAAAGACGCAGCTTGTAGGGCTGTTCTGGAATCTATGAATATTACCTCTTTAGAGCAGCAATCATTATTTACTCTGATTATTAAATTATTTATTGCTAAATGTATAGCCTAGATTTCACCATAAATATTTGTCATAAATTTCCCTACACGTGCAAACTGGGAAAACAACTCAGAGTAGACATATGTCTCCCAGCAATTTCGTCTATTTGGGACCCATCAGTAAATATTCTTGTCCATCGAGGCTCTGGGTATTTTTCTTCCATTGCCAACTGTAAAGAAAAGAAATAAAAAGAAACATTTTTATTTAATTCGAGCAAGTATGACCTGTCATGAACAAAAAAAAAATATTCTTAGTAATGTCAAAATAAAAATTTAATGCTTTTAAAAATATTAATACTTTTTAAATCAAGAGATAATTTGGAAAGAAGTAATTTGGCAAACTCATAATTGCCCTGCCTGCAAACTCCATTTGGAATTAAACAGACGAATATGAAAACCATACACATAAAAACATTCATACATGCATTCTCAATCGCGACTCTACTAACAATTAAAAACAAAAAACAATGCAGCAAGCGATAACACCACTAGAAACAAAATAATCAGAATGGCGCAAAGCGCGAAAAGAGCTGGTCTTGGCGCGAAAAGAGCTAATTCAATTTGTAATTCTTTTTCAATTCCTTCTATTAACTCACACTCTCCCTATATATAACGTTCAAATTTTCAATCGTTCATAAAATACTTTTTATACATCCACTCAAGCATTTTTTAAAATGAATAAAAATTTTTACTCAAGAACTTTTTTTAACTTGTAGTGGATGACACTGGATATTAATACAGTTTTTTCAAATATTAATTAATTAATTAAATTTAATTAATTCATTTTAGTTTTTTTTTAGATTTAAGTTGCATATATCTACCAATAGATGGCGCCAGATAAACTTAAAAAATATGAGTAGGAATTCACTTTAAAAAAAAAATATTATTATATTACTTGTTAATTATAGAAAAGGATTGCAGCCATCTGGTGGCATAAATTAGAGTGACGATAAAAAAAAAAAAAAAGTTTTTATTTAATCCAAAAACAACAAATAAGTGTTTTTAGTGATATTTTTTTTTTTTTCTTTCTAAATTTTACTAAAATGTACTTTTTTATGTCAGAACAATTTTCACTGAAAATGACAAATTTACATTTATTTTTTGAAGATAATAAATGTGATAGATTTCGATTGTCTAGAACAGGGGTCTCCAAACTTTTCAGCCTTAGGGCCATACTGTTTACTCCAGTAAGTACCAAGGACCAAAACCGTTTTAATTTTTCTGCCATAATCTATAATTTCTAGACTAGTTGTCGAGTACGCACTCTGAACGAGAAAGTTTATGTTTGATTCAGGATATATACATTCCAAACATCGATATCCATACATATGCGATTCTCTTTTACCCCAACATAACTACCCAGGGTAACAGCGGGATGTTCACTACAATGTTAGTGGGATTCATTTCAATTATTTGTTAGTTGTTATGCTTAAGGTAAATTTTCCGCGTATTATGCTTGTCGTTAAACGTTACCTAAAAGTCAATAAAACCGAGTTATTATTATTCTGTGTTTAATAAATAAAAAATAAAAAATAATAAATAAGCTATTCGCTGTCGCGGGCCGGATTGATGACACTGGCGGACCGTAGTTTGGAGACCCCTGGTTTAGAATATTTTCAAAACTTTTTCTTAACCAAAATAATTTTCAGATGTGTAAAGAAAACTGCATGAAATATTTTTCTATGAAGTGCTACAGATGTGAATGGGCACTGACTATGTACAAAGGTCCAGGATCCAGATGTAACAGAAGTAAGTTCCTTTTTTAATACGCTTTTATTAGTTTCACCTGTATGTTTGTTTGCTTGTATGTATGTTTGTTTGTATGTATGTAACTGACTCTTTGACTCGAATTTGTCCTACTTTAAGCCATCCGATTTAATTTAAACGTTGTAGACTGATCAAGGACAGACGACAATAAAATATTTTGTTAAGTTTATTATCTCATCATGATTAGGATCGCCAGGATTAGTGATTAAAACACACAGCTTTTGAAAAGTCATCTTGATCGGCGCTTAATTTTTCCCCTGAGATCTACTTCTCCTCATACACACTATATAAGCTGCAGAGAAACATTTACAGACATCTTTCAGATATTCAAACCTACGTGGGACAGCGGCACAACGGATAACTCGCCTGATTAGAGATTCCCTGTTCGAATCCTGGCTGGCACGACCTATTCGCATTTAGCCTTTGTTTTACTCGCAATTAAATTATTGTAGGAACCAGTCCTCCGTACCGGGACCTCATTTAAATATTATAGTTTAAAAACACTAAAAAACATGCTTTTAGAGTGAATCAAACTAAAAAGTAAAAAATGAATTAATAGTTTAAAAAAACTAAAAAACACGCTTTTATAGTTAATGAAACTGGTAAAAATAATTATTAACATAAGAATAAAATGACTGACAAGAAAATGAATGTCACTGTTCTAAAAGCGTGGGGTGCTTGCTTTGTATGACATTTTAAACTAACTCTGCATTTCGGAATGGAACCAGTGAAAAATTATAACGATGGATATCGAGCACCCCACGCTTTTAAAGTGACATTCTGCCGTCAGTCATTTTATTCTTATGTTAACAATTATTTTTTTTACTTTTAGTTTGATTAACTCTAAAAGCGTGTTTTTTTTTAGTTTTTTTAAACTATTAATTTATTTTTTTCCAGTTCGTATCTTTTCTTTTCGATGTTGAAGTCGGAAATTATCAACATTTACCCACCTCACAGATTCAAACTTGATACCGAAATAGCATGGATGCATACTAACCTACCCCGACTTTCTCCTTGATTGCAGGTAGGGGTTGCAATACCGGTATACCGGGATACCGAATACCGGTATTTTGAGCCATTTGTACAATTTTGTAATACCGGTATTCACAAGTTTAAATACCGTTTTTTCGGTATTAACTAGAAATTTAGAATTATTATCTGTGAAAGAATTCTTATTCAGAAATCTTATCTGAAAACAAGAAATTCTTATCTGCAAAAACAAGGTTATAGTTGTAAAGGAAGTGTGTAATATATCGATATTTTTTAAATTGGTGAGTTTGTTATTCGCATTGTATTTGCATATCATACTTTAGAGTTCAAAACATTTTTTCAGATTTATATATATATATATATATATATATACTCATAAATAATACCCCATAATAATGAATAAGAATAACTTTAAAGAGCATAAAAATCAGTTGATAACACTTCGGTTTGGTTTCATTATTTATATGATGAAAAGAATATGGTGCCACAATGTAAAAAATATGTTATTTAAATAATGGAGGAAGAGTTATTAAAGTAAATGAAGGAAGTACAAGCGGACTCCATACACATTTAAAAACGAAACATGATACAAATTTGTTAAGGAGAAAAGAATCTAATTGCGATGAAGATAGAAACTTAAGCACAGTTTCTAAGCCCAAGCCATCAGGGATTTTAGATAACTTTGAAAAAAAAATAATTTGGATGAAATTATAAGTAAAATGACAGCACCAATGACATTTTTACTACCGGTATTAAAACCGGAATCCCGGTATTAAGATATAAAAATATCGAATACCGGTATTTAAATTTTGGTTCGATATTGCAATCCCTAATTGCAGGCTTTTTAGTAACGCGCACATTCAAAGAAGAAAGTTAGAATCCATAAACTATAGGCGTTGCAAACATTGTTTTCAAATGATTGTGTGTCTTGTATCAAATATTCAGATTGCGTTATTGGAGTTTATTGGAGTTTTCCCACATTTTCTCCCGTGTGACACACAAAAAGTGGGGCCCTGGAAGTAATGCCAGAAAGTTATAAGCAATCTGGGTAATGATGGCCGAGTGGCACGCTCTCGCGCTCGATACCACAGGTTCGATCCCGGTAGTGTTATGGATAGGCATAGGCATAGGCATTACATGCCGAACTGTGAGGTATGCCCCTTTCCTTGAATTGGGGCCTGGTGGCCGAGTGGTTAGCGCTGTGGTGCTCGGTACCACAGGTTTCGAATTCCGGAGGTGTCATGGATGTTTGTAGTGGTTCGGAATCCACTTTATACTATAGACTCCATCTCATAAGATCGTGGAGCGTTGTGGGGGTAGTGTTACTCACGTCCACATCCTATCTTCATGCTACACGTGCCTAGTGGGTAGTGCGAGATGAGTAATAGCGGTGCAACCATTGATTATGGCATAAAGATTAACTGTCTCTGTATTGCTAGCTGCATAAAAACAACATTTTCTGGTAATAGCAGCAATGAGAGATTTGGTCCATTGAGATTTCATGATTCACTAATTACTGTTTCATCAGTGGTGGCTTGGTGGTAATAGCTTCCAGAAGTGGGGAGTCGGCAAAAAATAATGTTGGACTCTTGATTCCCGTGTCGAATTTTTCATACCGACTCCCGACTCCTCATTATTTATCGTAATTGTATCTAACGTAATCTTTATTAATAGATTTAGAAATATTTGTGAAATAAATTCCATGACTTTTATTGAACTCAAAAAGCAGTTCTTACGTAACAAAATATTTTTTCTTATAATTTTAAAAGTGTGGTATTTGCACTCCCATAAAAGATGTCCTAGCACTCTAAATTTGCTTACAAAAACTTACGTCCTAAATTGACAGTTACCAAGTATTTCGAGGGTATTGTTACTCAGCGTCCGCAGCTTATTTTCAACTGCACGCTCCCCCTGGATAGTGTTAAATGAGTAATGTCGGTGCAGCCCTTGCTTATGGCATAAAAGATAATTGTCCAAGTATTTGACAATTGCATTAGGAAAACAGTTATAAGCAATGCAGGTTTTTGGTTTTGGTTTGTCGCTCTACGGTCATCTTCTGTCTCACGAGGGCTTAACAGACCGAGATCTACAGTTTAAAGCGGATTCCGAACCACTACAAACATCGATGACACCGCCGGAACTCGAACCCGAGACCTCTTGTACCGAGCGCCAGAGCGCTAGGGCCACTCGGCCATTCAGGCCTTCTTCCCCCCCCGGGTTTTTAATTCTGCACATCTTCAACCACAAATGTGCGGGATAATCGATTTCGTCAGATTATTGAGCGTCGATATAATTTTAATGGAGATATTAAGATAAATAATTTATATAAAATTTCGAAGATTAAAAACAAGTGCATAATTTATGTGTTCACATACACATTCTGAACCTGTGTATTTTGTCGTTCTCTCATTAAAAAAAATTTAATGAATCGAACATTACTGTAATTTAATCTTTTTGTGCTGATTAAAAACACATCAGTGAAATTGTGAAAAGCTACTCTACCACAAGAAAAATACACATGAGCGTTATTGTTTAAAAAAGAACCTGACATCACGTTGCTTTCATGATTCTAATTTCTTCTTCAAATAAACATTAATAATATATATTATTGTGTCCAAAAAAGTAAGATCCAATTTCAATTTAAAATTCCTGGAAATTATGGAATGTCAATTATGGAATGTGAATTGAGCAAAGAACTTGCATTAGATTTTGCTTGCGGAAACGTATAGAATGTTGCAGAAGGCATTCGGCGAGTATTCCTATATCGGAATGAAATGTTTACAAGTGGTATAAACAGTTCAAAGAAGGCAGAAAACGCGTTGAAGACGAAGAGCCCTCTTGTCGACCCTCCACCTCAACCGACGGAGCTCACTAAAAAATTAAAGATTGATTGCTTGCAAACGTCGATTTACAATTAGATACCTTGCTGTTGATGTTGGAATTTCAAAAGGATCGGTAAAAGAAAGCTGAAAGCGGATGGTTTGATCGGTGCCGGATTAAGATATATATATATATATATAGATGTAGATATAGGTATAGTTATGGATATATATACAGGTTGATTATAATTAAAGTCCCACTTTCAAAATTCTGTAAAAAAAACACTCGTCGCAATGAGTTCAAGTTTGAACTGTGGATGCTTGAAGAAATGGGAAATGGTATGGCATCAAAAAAAGTTCCACCAATTTTTCCCATCCAATTGGGTTGTACTTTCCGTGGTGGATGGGCATTCCACTCACATTGTCACAACTGTTGAATGACTCGAAAGTTATTTTTCCGTCAAAAAACCGAAACAATCGAGCACATGGAACACTACAGTTGGTTTAATGTGCAACTCATGCCAAATACGTTGTCATTTCGATTCAAAATATCACTGGCAGCCGAATTCACTTTCTTTTTGCCACTTGCGGCGCCATCTATTAATACACTTTGGAACTTTTTTTGGATGCCATACTGTTTCCCCCTTCTTCAAGTATCTTCAGTTGAAATGTGAACTCATTGTGACGAGTGGTTCTTTTTTGATGGCATTTTTGAAAGTGGGGCTTTAATTATAATCACCCCCTATATATCAGTGCAAAACTAATGATTGTTTCATTAGCTTTGCATTTATTATTTTTGAAAATTTCGCTGCTTATAGTGTGGAGTTAGATGGCCTTTCGAGTCGGAAATGCTTTGCTTGAAATTTTATTTTTATTTTCCTTCCTCTTATGATATTTGCACCTAATCATTCTGCAAATCTTCTTTCAGGTGCTGATTTCTCTTGCGAGAGGAAGGAGCAAATGCTTCGCGAACTCGGGACATGCAGAGAAAAATGCAAACCAGATTGCGTGTAAGAAATATAAAGCAGTATATTTATTAAAAGGGCCTGAATGGCCGAGTGGCTAGCGCTGACGGTGCTATGGATGTTACCGAATCTCGGTCCCGGTTTAATACGTAGAGCGTTGCAGATTCGAGTCCGGTGCCATGGATGTTTCGGTTCGCCACTTTAAACCGTAGGTCCCGGTCTAATAGGATCGTAGAGTTACGTTGCGTATCTTCAAGTTACAATCTACTAATTCAAAGTGAGAAACGTCTGTGCAGCGCTTGCCTTAAGGCATCCAAGACAGCTGTCTCAGTTTTGCCAGCTGCATTAGAAAAAAAATATATTCACTTAAGGGAAATTTGTTACGTACATTTTCTTACCTAAGGGTGTCGGCAGCTATTTTATACGTACAATTAATTGTTATCCATTGAAATTTTGATGTCGAAAATTTCGAAAATTCAATTTATTGAAATTTTGATGGAAGGTTTAAACGTGGAATATTATTAGGCAGAAGCTGAGTAAGAAAGGCAAACATTTGGATACCAGAAAAAAATATTTTATCGAGTATTTTCTAGCTTATTACAAATTGGTAGATAAGTACTTTGGTTAGTGAAGTACTCATCTGGATGCAGGATCTCTGTCTATGTTGAGAGAGTTTGGTTTGGTTTGTCGCTCTACGGTCATCTTGTGCACACTTTAGGCTAATTAGACCGAGACTTACAGTTTAAAGTGGATTCCGAACATCCATGCCACCGCCAGGATCCGAACCTGAAGCCTGTGGTACCAAAGGCCAGAGCTCTAGCCAATTAGCCGGCCATCAGGCCGCATATGTTGAGAGAGAGTTACAAAAAATTATCAACTCCGATGACTATCAAGACAAGAATCATCGGCAAATCCTTGCGTCAAGAATTCATTGCTGGCAAACATTTAGACAGCTTGATCTTGGATGCCTTAAGGCATGCGCTGCACAGACATTACTCACTTTGCATTACCCAGGGGGCGCGTGCAACTTGAAGATGAGCCACGGACGCGGAGTAACAATGCCCCCGCAGCGCTCTACGATCCTATTAGGAGCGGGACCTGCGGTGTAAAGTGAATTCCGAACCACTACACACATCCATCCCACCGCCGGGATTCGAACCCGAAAATCTGTGGTACCGAACGCCAGAGCGCCAGCCACTCGGTAATTCAGGCCCTTAATATATATATGCCCTATATATATATATATATATATATGTGTGTGTGTGCGTGTGTGTGTGTCTGTGTGTGTACATAGTTGTATGTATGTGGGTGGGTGCATAGTTGTGTGTATGTGTGTGTGTGTGTAAAGAAAACAACATATGAACACAAAAATCAAAGGGGAACTGACAAAGTTTGAATTAGAAGCACAACGGCCATTTCACATGAGTGAATTGCACGCAAATTGTGTAACAAAACTATCAAAATAATTGCAACGCAAAAAGTGTCTCGCATTCAAACCTCTAAAAATCCTAAATGTGCATACGTGTGATTATTGTAGCAGCTGCTAGTGCTCTAACCACTCTTTATAATTTTGTATAATTTTACACTACACTTTTGCTATTTCTTCAAGTATTTTTAAATGTTTTGGCGGTTTCCCTTGTATCTTATATATATAACGATATTTCAATGTTTGGTTTTTATATCCATGTGTTGTATTCTTAAGTTTATGTGTGGTATGCAATAAATGCTCAAAATTTTATACCACTTCTAAACATTTCTTTCCGATACAGGAATGCACACCAAATGCCTTCTACAACATTCTATACGTTTCCACAAACAAAATTGAATGCAAGTACTTTCTCGATTAATTCAGTCATTTCGAAAATCGTCGGAATCAGTTTGAGCGTCTCTCAAAGCCAGGGCGTAACTCAAACACTAATGAATATTTTGACATCAAATTTCACACAGGTGTCAAGGGCAGTACCAGCAACCTAAAAAAGGGAAAAAAAAAATTGAAATTCCATAAACTCCGGGAATTTTAAATTGAAAGTGGGTCCTACTTTTTATCATAATCCAATCACAATACAAACTTGGTCCAATCATAATACCAACTTTGGTCCAATCATAAAAATCAACTTTGATAAAATCATAATACCAACTTTGGTCCAATCATAAACTTTGGTCAATCTTTGGTCCAATCATAATACCAACTTTGGTCCAATCATACCAACTTGGTCCAATCATAATACCAACTTTGGTCCAATCATAATACCAACTTTGGTCCAATCATAATACCAACTTGGTCCAATCATAATACCAACTTTGATCCAATCTAATACCAACTTTGATCCAATCATAATACCAACTTGGTCCAATCATAATACCAACTTTAATCCAATCTTAATACCATCTTTGATCCAATCATAATACCAACTTGGTCCAATCATAATACCAACTTTGATCCAATCATAATACCAACTTGGTCCAATCATAATACCAATTTTGATCCAATCATAATACCAACTTGGTCCAATCATAATACCAACTTTGGTCCAATCATAATACCAACTTTGATCCAATCATAATACCAACTTGGTCCAATCATAATACCAACTTTGGTCCAATCATAATACCAACTTTGATCCAATCATAATACCTACTTGGCAGCGTCGAAGGCGTGATTGGCGCACAGTTCCAAAGATGCCAGCTATTTCGCAGTCGTAATGGATAGTCGAGCAACCAAGTCCTCATTTGAGTCAACTGGAGTATCGTCAATGAAAAGCCCCCTGCCAACACAGAGTATGAACAAAATAAATTGTGCATTGTGATTGCTAGCAAGAGGACTTGATAATATAAAAAAGTTTGTCTTAGTAAGTTGTATCAACCCTGAAAGTGTGTCCCATGACTGAATCACTCTTTATATATAGATATATGAGGAACAATAGTATATACGTATATTATTGCAATATTTAAAAAAGCTGAAGAGACAACTTTTTTTCAAATGAAATATATTTGAATACTACTGTGCCCAAAATGTAAGACCAATTATTTTTTTTTTTCAAAAATCTTTATTTATTCTTCTAAATTTATTTCATCGCCTTTCACAGCAATCCTCTGAACTTATGCCTTTTACCAATTCTCAATGCATGCTAAAAAGTCATCGGTAGGGATGGCATTCAAAGTGCGCATCGATTCACGTTGAATCCTTCAATCGACTCAAAACGATGTCCACGGAGTGGTCTTTTTGAGTTTAGGGAGAGGCACAAGTCGCACCGTGTGAATACGGTGGTTGTGGAACGATACGGGTTTCATTTTTGGCGAAAAAGTCACGAAGAATCAATGCAGAGTGAGCTGGGGCATTTGGTGTTTTCGGTACCAATCGAGATAAGACGCGTTTGAGGCTCAAAATGAATTGATCCAATATCATCAGCAAGGTCTCTAATTGTAAATCGACGGTTTGACAGGACCAAATCTTTAATTTTTGGACGTGAGTTTCGTCGGTTGAGGTGGATGTTCTACCAGAGGGCTCGTCGTCTTCTACGCGTTCTCTGCATTCTTCGAACTGTTTATACCGCTTGTAAACATTTCTTTCCGATATAGAAATGCTCACCGAATGCCTTCTACAACATTCTATACGTTTCCGAAAACAAAATAGAATGCAAGTTCTTTGCTCAATTAATTCAGACATTTAAGAAATCGCCGGAATCAGTTTTAGCGTCTCACAAAGTCAAGCGTAACTCAAACACTAATGAATATTTTGACGTGAAATTTCCCACAAGTGTCAAGGGCAGTGCCAGCAACCTAAAAAAGGAAAAAAATGTTATTTCCGCAAACCTCGGGAATTTTAAATTGAAAATTAGTCTTCCTTTTTGGACACAGTAGTAGGTCCCAGTCTAATTAAAATAAAGTGTGCAAAAAATGATCGCAGAGCGGCAAATCAAATCAATATATAAAAAAGTATATCTTAGTAAGTTGTAATAACCCTGAAAGTGTGACCGTTGAATCCGCATGTACACATAAATATATATATATATGAGCTTGGAAGTAGCTCGGAAAAAAATCATATTAAGAACGTGTTATTTGCGAATACCATGATACTATTAATTCCCTTTTACTTGAGGTTATTCCCCTTAAATTCGTTTTTGTAAAATAAATTTGTTTCTTTGTTTAAATAAACTTATGAATAATTATTTTCATTTATAGAAAATATAAGTATCCCTACACTATTGAAGAATATACTATGGTAAGTAATGAATTCATCATTTACTTTAACTAAAATCGTAATTAAAAAGGAGAAGTCTATACTTAACGAATATTTTGTATTTTTCAGATAAAAAAATCCAAAAGACAGGTATGATAATTTATAACTTTATTATTTTTTTCTAAACTAGCTTCTAACATGTTCATGTAAAAATGACAAAATTTATTGATCAATAAATAAAAAGCTCAGTTGCATCTTATGCAATAAATTCGTTGCACTATGAAAAAAGAAATTAATTAAATGAAAAATAAATAACTTTTTTTACCAAAATGGAAAAGACTTGTACCTTTTTAAAATACGTGTAATAATACCGAAACTTGCATAAAGAGTGATCTCACTGAGTAGCTATTCGATTTCCAAAGTACAGGTTTTCATCTTACAATCTAGTAAAGAAAAACTCTATTCAATCTGTGTTTTAAAACCAACAAACAGTCGTATGATCATTTGAAAAGTTTCTAGTAAGATCTTGAAGTTATACAGGGTGATTATAAGTAAAGTTCCACTTTCAAAATGCTGTAAAAAAAAAAGAACCATACGTCATAATGAATTCAAATACTTGATGAATTCAAATACTAAATGATACTTGAAGAAGGGGTTAAATGTTCTAAAAAAAGATATGCCATGAAAAAAAAATGCAACAATTTTTACCATCTAATTTGATATGACCTTGTCGTGGTGGATGTGCTTTCCACTAACAATGTCACAACTGTTGAATGACTTGAAGTTATGGTATGACCTTGCCTTGGGGGATGGGCTTTCCACTAGCAATGTCACAATTGTTGAATGACTTGGAAGTCATTTTTCCGTCAAAAAACCGAAACAATCAAGTAAATTGGACACTGCAGTTGTTTCATGGGCAACTCGTGCCAAATACGTCGCCGTTTCGATTCAAAATATCACTTGCAGCGGAATTCACTTTCTTTATGCAGATTACAGCGCCATCTATTAATACATTTTGGAACTTTTTTTGATGCCGTAATATTTTCCCCTTCTTCAAGTATCTTCAATTCAAATTTGAACTCATTGTGACGAGTGGTTGTTTTCTTTACGGCATTTTGAAAGTGGGATTTTTATAATCACCACGTACTTTAATAAAATGGATTTATCGGTAAGTACGTTTTCTTGATGCCTTGATTTTAAAACTATTTTTAAAATAATATTTGAAAAAGTAGCTCACACAATTAATCGTAGATAAATAAAAATATTTTCTAATGAACAGTCGTTCAAAAAAGTCACAATACCTAGCACTGCATGAAATACTGGAAACCATTATTTTTTTTTTTTTAATTACCATTATATGAAGATCAAACAAAAGTCAATGTTGGAAAAATTAATGAAGTGCAACATATAGAAAAACCTCCACAAATAATGAAACAATGCAATTGGAATTTATCAATCATTACTAACTTAAAAGAAATTATCGTATTGTGGAATCAAAATATTTTCAATATACTTTAAAAATTCTAAATTCATTTACAGCATAGTGTACACCAGGGGTCTCCAAACTACGGCCCGCGGGCCAAATCCGGCCCGCCAGTTTCATCCATCCGGCCCGCGACAGCTAATAGTTTATTGTTGCTGTAATAAGTTGGATAAAAAAACACAGAATGATAATAACTCGGTTTTATTGACTTGCCAGGTAAAGCTTAATGACAAGCATAATACGCAGAACATTTAACTTAAACATAAGAACTAACAAATAATTGAAATGAATCCCACTAACATTATTGACTAGTGAACATCCCGCGGTTACCCTCGGTACTTATGTTGAGGTAAAGAGTATCGCATATGTATGTATATCGATGTTTGGAATGTATATATCCTGAATCAAACATATGGTTTTTATCCTGAAAATCCCTCAGGAACGGAAAAGCTAAATTAACACGAATGAAACCGCGGGGTATCCACTTGTAAAAAAAAAAAATAATGAGATTTCCGTAATTGTGATTTTTCACTGACAATAGTGGATCAATTTTACTTGTACCAATTATTAAAAGAGATTTAAGATGCTCATCGGTTAACTTAGATCTGTAAGCATTCTTTGTGTACTTCATTTTGGAGAATGAAGCGAATTTAGCAAGCGTATGTTCGCTCAGAGCGCGTACTCGGCGACTAGTCTAGAAATTATAGGTAATGGCCGAAAAATTAAAACGATTTTGGCCCTTGGTACTTACTGAGTAAACAGTATGGCCCTAAGGCTGAAAAGTTTGGAGACCCTGGTGTACACCAACATCAATAATAAACGAATGGGCATCTGGATTTCAAACTACACATTTTACGCGAAGATTTTCATCTGAGATCATGTATTAATAATTACAGAATAAATTAGCTGATTTAAAAATATTTAAAAAATGTCTCCATATTGTTCCATGACATTTGGTTGAATTGTAAAGTTAAAATTTTGTAGTCATTAATCGTATAATTTTTTAAGAAATTATATATCAGTTGGTTTAAATTTTTAATTTGGGCATTTGTAGTTCCTTAACAGAGTATAAATAGGCTTTACACACCTTATTGATATAAAAAGAAGTTCCCGTTTTTGTGGAATATAAAAATCTTAATATTATGATGCTGTTCATATTTCTATTTGATATCTCTCTAAATAATAATATTATCTAAATAAATCTCTGATTCTTTTTGATAGCACTATCACCATCTCTATATCAGTGAACGAGCCTGAAGTTCTTGTGCTTTCACACAAACCACAGTACATGGTAAGTGACATGTCTTGTATTATTGAGTAATCTATTAGAAAGATTCAGTTCAATAATTGAGAAATGAATGCAAATGAGTAACATTTATGTAATCTAATGGTTCTGAAATTTCCTATCTCCCCTCCCCCGCTCACGAAAAAAATTTTGTTTCGCTCTTCAATTTTTTTCACCTTATTCAATTTATGGGTGGGCCTGAATGGGCCAAGTGGCTAGCGCTCTGGCGCTCGGTGCCACAGGTTTCGGGTTCGAAACCGGCGGTGCCATGGAGGTATGTAGTGGTTCGGAATCCACTTTAAACCGTAGGTCCTGGTCCTAATAGCATCGTAGAGCGTTGCGGGGCATTGTTACTCCACGTCCGTGGCTTATCTTCAAGTTACACGCAAGGTAATGCAAAGTGAGTAACGTCTGTGCAGCGCTTGCCTTAAGAAATCCAAGACCAAGCTCTCTAAGTGTTTGCCAGCTGCATTAGAACAAAAAAAATGTGTTGGTATTACGTTAGCAATTATTGATAGGGCAATTTTAAACGCGTAATTTAAATTTTTTTAGAATGTATTAAGATGTTATTATTAGTTACAATTAATCTATATATTTTGAAGTATAATTGTAATTAAATCGGGGTAAAATAATTATAATATAATTTCGGGGGCATTGTTCTGAAGTCAATCCCAATAAGGAAAGCAGAGATGTAACAGATTCAGGTTTACCAAGGATGTACTGTGAAGGGTCTACTACATAGAACTCACACTTTGTTATGATAATTTTAAACAAATGTAACTAGGGAGGGCATCCAAAGGTTTCCCAACTACCACCTCTCCAACCTAGAGGCCAACGAAAGAACATTTCAGCCTACGAATTTTTGTCCCCTTCCTCTGCAATAGGCAAG
This sequence comes from Caerostris extrusa, assembly GCA_021605095.1. Classification (NCBI taxonomy): domain Eukaryota; kingdom Metazoa; phylum Arthropoda; class Arachnida; order Araneae; family Araneidae; genus Caerostris; species Caerostris extrusa. The sequence continues at coordinate 54,678 of BPLR01012728.1, read as the reverse complement.
GAGGGTTTTCAGGCAGGTTACGCTTGATCGGTATTGAACCCAGATCCTGTATGATTCTATTAACTTTGAAGCTTTCTATCAACCAACTGCTCCAATCCCATGATATCTAAATTCTTTAGATAAAAATGGCAAAACATTCAAATGTCAAGGTGGGCTATAAAACGAGCGACTTTATTCTGGTGTACACTCAACATGTTTTCTAACTTACGTAAGACGAAATATTTGGTACTGATTTGTGCCTTGATAATAGGCAAATAATAAAGGAAAATTCTCTTAAATATATTCTGGGGGAAAAAAAAATCTTCTTCTTTTATTTAAAATGGCAAGTGAAAATGTAATGACAAAGGAAGAATATAAGATAAAAAAAGTCATCGTTTCATCAGCAAGTTCTAGATCTCCAATATCTCTTCACTTTGGAGTCCCCAAGCGAGGCCTGGCATCCTGCTATTTGGTGCATGTCCATGATCTCATCTTTCTCACAGAGCGGGCAATTTGGGTTATCAAAAATGGGCCGAAATCTGATGGCAATGTTGTTCAGAAAAACATCATCAATAGACCAGAATGGACCAAGGCTTTTCTTAGAAGAGATTTCCATGTATTCCTATGTATGACAAGGGTCCTCCAATTCTTAACCTCTAGTACAGCAAAATCCTTTTCAACTGTGTCTATCGCAACTTGGGTCGTCTTCTTCCTATCTATCAATGTGGTTTTGTCAAAAGAGCCTTTTACAGGATTTAAATCCTTCATTCTAACTAGATGAGCAGCCCAGTTTAATTTATTGATCTTAACAAATTTTATTGTCAGAAATACCCTGTTCCAAAATGTTCTTCCAATTTCTCGAGGAGATACGAGCGGTGAGCAATGCCATTGTTTGATCTCGTTTGATTTTTGATATAAATATTCATGGAATGAAATGAGTTTCAAGTATTTGGTTGTTGGACTGTCTGTGTGCTCTTCTTAGCCAGCAAATCTACCTGATCATTACTTAAAAATGCAGCAGTTTCCGGTGATCCATGGGATCTTCACATCTCTCGAGGATGATGTGATGCCCCTCTACCATCAATTTGTCAAGAAGATCTCGACATTCTAAGTTATTCTTTGAGGAAGGGGCTTCATATGACCTGATAGCTAATATGGCAGCCCTGTACAAATTGCTGCTGTGCCACCCAAATAGCCATTGCTTCCCTATCGAAAGCGGTTTTTATGTGTTTTCCGACAAGAAACTGTGCCAAGCCACATACAATCTGTGGGCATTTTTTCCTGAAGTTTCATAAAAATAAATTTAATAAAACCTTCTACTTAAAAACAGTTTTAGACAACGAAAATCGTCGAAGCTTTGAGGAAGAGAAAAGTAAACCCTCTTCTAAACAAAAAGTAAAATGATGGAAGTTGATGGAAGTAGTTGTGAATGTTGGAAGAAAGCCAGTATCTTACAAAACTAGGCAAAATGCGACGCATCATATATCGGCGTGTACTAGTGGATGAAAATCGTCTAGAAGATGTAATAGATAATTAACAATGGTCTGCAGAAAGATCAAATTAATAATAAACTGTGTTTTGGTTCAAGATTTTCATCTCGCTAGCAAATAGGACTATTACAAATACTCCGGAAAATGTCGGCTCTTTTGTTTTACCATGCTTCTTAAACTCATGCTTTCTTTCCGATTTCCACTATCTCAAATTTATAACTTAATTTCTTTTCATAACATCAAAAACGCTCTCTAAAGCTGAAAAAAATTGATTTTATATCATTAACAGTAAACCATAACCATTGGCATCAAATCAAAGAACAGGCACTAATCATTCGCTGATTATGTGAGAATTATTATTTTTTGGACCAAAAATTGTGCCAAGATTATAGGACACTGAGAAATTATAGTAATAAGCGAAGAATAGTAATCGTTAATTATTTAGTAAACTATTTTTGCTTACTTATTTACAAATAACTTTCATAGCATTATTAACTCGTTTTAGCATAGAAGATATGAGCCAGTAGGTATTTTCATGAATATTTGAAATACTCCGTAGGGCGTGGAGTTGTTCAGTTACGTCGGGGGCTTCATGGGCTGCTGGCTGGGCCTCTCTGTGTGGGCCCTGGTGGGCGTCCTGGAGGGGTTGCTGCGCAATGCCATCCACTACACGAAGACAATCCCTCTAAGGAAGAATTCGAAGAACGAAGATTTGTAGCTGACGGATCCTCCGAGAGTTGGTGGTGATAGTATTCCGACATTAACTGATAATGATATTGATTGTATCCTTATGCAATGCTGATGGCTTTTTGGCATCAATTAAATGATTGTTCCTCTCATAAATAAATAAATTTGTTTTCCTTTATTTGTTTTTCTTTATTTGTTTTTGTACTTGTAGAATGACTTTTCAACCATCCCCATGAATATATCAGGTTACAGCGCAAGGTATGTCCATTTTTCCGATTGGAATAAAAACGGAAAACTTAACCAAAAATATATTTATTTAATCATCAAGATGATTCCCATTTTTTTTTTTTCAATTTTATGTTGTCGTCAACTTTCCAATGTCTTTATTTTAAAATTTAAAAAGAATCTAGCTTCATTTCAGTCAATTCTCTGATAGTAAGTCTAGGTTCTAAATGATTCTGTAAGCTTCTATAAATAGGTTTCTATTGGAACAAGATTAAGAGAATATGGGTGGGAGAAGCACCGTTTATAAGCCATATCCCTCTAGGACTGGGATGGGCAAACTTTTCGGTCACGGGCCAAAATCGAAAGAAAAAAAAAGTTTAGCAGGCCAAGATAAATTTTTCCAAAATTTTAAAAACAATATACAAGTATTACAATTTAATTATGTTAATGATATGAATGAAATTGCGATTTCATTTTTAAAAGTTCCTTATATTGAGGTTCGAAATGAGATGTACTGATTCTAAGGAATGAAGCTAAATGCTCTTCTGTCAGTCTACTTCTGAAGTAATTATTTCTAAGGTTTATAATTGAAAACACTTGTTCACATATATAAGATGAAGCAAACGTAGCACTGATTTTCTGGGCGTGATATATTAAATTTGGGAAACTTACTTTCGATAATGATTTGTAAAACTCTAACTTGTTGGTGCCAATCTACAGCTATAACTTCTGCTTTTAATACTTTACCGATTGAAAGCTGTCTGTGCTTGCTATTTCCGTCGATTTATGTTTTGTAGAACAAAAATAGTGAAAGTAAAAAAGATCGTCAGTCCGTTGAAAAAAAGGGAAAAAAATATTTAATCAAAATAGAAAAGGAGATGGATATGTAATATATAAATATATATTTCTTTTAATTTGCCTCCGACCTGCAAATTAAAAATTCTGTCCGCGGTCCGGATAGAAATTTTCGGCGGGCCGTAGTTTGCCCATCCATGCTGTAGGAGGTCTCGGTCTCTCTGGCAGTGTGGGGTTTGGCATTGGCATGCTGCAGAATCATTCCTTTTCTGTTCATGAACCAAAGTCATTTTCCCCACAAAAATGCTATTAATTCTTCTTAGTTGGTGACAGTAAATTTCAGCTGTTACTGTAGGATTGCCACCTAATAGCTCATAGTGAACATTTCCTTTCATATCCCACCTAAAAGAATCTACTTTGGATGTAGATCATTGTAGCTTTTTAGATGCACTATCCACATGGATATATCAGGTTATAACGCATTATATGTCCATTTTTCGGATTGGAATAAAAACAGAAAATTTAACCAAAAATATTGTATGGAGTTAAGCATTCGTATGCTGCAGAATTCCCTTTTTCAAGTCCTTCTATTAGCTCACACTCTCCCTATATATATATCTTGTTCAAATTTCCAACCGTTAATAAAATACTATTTATTCCTCCACTCAAGTTCAAATACATTTTTTTTTACTTGGAGTGGATGACACTGATGCTAATACAGTTTAATAATTTTTTTATTAAATTTAATTAATTAATTTTAGTTTTTTTTTTAGATTTAAGTTGCATCTATCTACCAATAGATGGTGCCAGATAAACTTAAAAAATGAATGAAAATTATTTAGAAAGTACTTCCTGCAATACAGTGAAAAAGAAGTAGGAATTAACTTTAAAAAAAATACAATTAAATTAAAATTATAATTAAAAATTAAATTAAATTTTTTATATTACTTGTTCTGTTCATTCGCATTTCCAGCAAAAGGTTCTTAATTGTATTGCTGGAATTTTACAAGAGTCTTTCCACTCAAACAGTTAATTACGTTGCATAAATTTGCTCTCGGCTTTCATCCGCTTTCGGAACAACTAATCTGTGCGAAAAACATTCTCCAAAATAAAATATACAAAGATTATTTACAGATTCAGTTTTATTGATGAATATCTGAAGATTGTTAAACTTGATCCATAACTGATGATTATTGCCAGTGGAAAGTTACGGTTGCATTATAATATTCTTCATTATGTGAATGATTCATGTAAGTTTTCCCTTTACCAACCCTATTTGTACAAACCCAATTTCATAAATAATAATTAAAATCTTCAATTTCATTATGCATGTGAGTTACTAAGGCCTTATGGGGAGCCACTAGGCTATGGCGCTTGGTGCCACAGGTTTCTGGTTCGAGTTCCGGAGATGAAATGGATCTTTGTAGTGGTTCGAATCCACTTTAAACCGTAGGTCTCGATCTAATATGACTGTACAGCGTAGGACTGCCAACCAGTTTCTAAATTTGATGTTACATGAAAATATCTAATTAGTATTCTGTATGATTTCCTTACATTGTAAATGTTCTAATGTAAGTGGTGCTATAATGTAACTGGAATGTAACGTAGATTTACCTCCTCGTGGTGCACAATCAGCACGGGCAGCATCTGATACGGCAAAATCATCTACAAATGCGGCCTTCAGTCTGGCTGTCAGTGTGAGTTTCTTGAGTTCTGCAGTGGAACGTAGGTGGATTATCCCATTATCATCTATGGCATTGCTACGGCTTTTCTGTGGCCACGATCGTCTCCACAAGCACCTTCACAGAATTAAACTGACTCCAGACCCTCTTTGTCTCCTGTGTGATAACCAGGAAGAAAGAAATGGATATGTGTCCCCTTGCTTCCTGTTCATTGCCAGACTTAAGTGGATCGGATTAACTGATGCCATTTGTTTCTATCTTGTTGTTTGTACTTATTTTTTTTTATTATATCTGTTCTCTTGTAAACTTCCATTGAAAATAAAATAAACAAGTAATAAAAAAAAAAAGAATTTTTAAAGTCAATTCCTACTTTTTTTCACTCTATTGCAGAAAGTCCTTTATAAATAATTGTCATTCATTTTTTAAGTTTATCTGGCGCCATCTATTGGTAGATATATGCAATTGAAATCCAAAAAAACACTAAAATTAATTAATTAAATTTAATGAATAAATTAATATTTGGACGAACTGCATTAACATTCAGTGTCATCCACTACAAGTTAAAAAAATGTATTTGAACTAGAGTGGATGAATAAATGTATTTTATGAACGATTGAAAATTTGAACAAGATATATATAGGGAGAGTGTGAGCTAATAGAAGGAATTGAATAAAAAAACCTTAATTATCAGGTTTGAAAATAGTTCTGGCCATTTTTCCCAATGAAATAAAGCAGAAAAACTGCCAAAATATATTATTTAATCACATTTATTTCAACGACATCGGTTTTTCGCTGTCTTTATTATGAATAAATATATAGTTTCTATTTTATGAAATTATTTTGCTTGTGTAATGGCAAACATTTTAAAATGATATTAATGATGCTTTTCCTTCATACTATATAGAAATCATGTTGTCTTTTGATATTATACCTTTTTTCAACTCCTACTATTTATTCACACTCTCTCTATACACTCAAGAGCCAAAACATTACGATCACCCTTACATTTTGCAATGAACTCGCCTAGATGACGTGGAAGGCACGTGATCAGGAGGAAGTGGTATTTAACTGCTGCTGGAGACTCTGAAGAATCATTCTTTCATTTACTTCTGTGTGTTGGGAAAGGCTGCGGATCTAATTTACTTTGATAGAGGGCAGATTGTAATGGCTCGAAGGCTCGGAACAAGTATTTCCAAAACTGCACGACTCGTGGGTTGTTCGCGATCTATAGTTATTAGTACTTATGCAAAGTGGATGAATGATGGTGAAAGCAGCAGTAGACGACATGGTGTTGGACGTCCACACGCTATCAAAGAAAAAGGGCGTCGGAGACTGTCTCGCATGGTGAAGCAAAACCGGAGCCAGACAGTGTCTCAGCTGATAGCCCAATACAATGAAGGGCCAAACAGAATAGTGTCGAAGCACACTGTTCAGCGGACATTGTTGGATATGGGGCTACGCAGCAAACTTCCCACTCGTGTGCCTTTGCTGACAAAGCGTCATCGCCAACTGCGCCTGCGCTGGGCCCGGGAACATCGTGACTGGTCCATGGATTAGTGGGAGAAAGTTTCCCGGTCAGATGAATCACGGTTTGTCATTCATCCCACCGATGGCCGTGTCAGGATACGCCGTCTTCCAGGCGAACAGTTGCTCCCCTCAATGTACAGTAGGTCATATACAGGCCGGTGGTGGCGGTATTATGCTTTGGAGGACGTTCTCTTGGGCGTCTCTGGGACCCGTGGTTGTGGTAGAGCAGACCATGAATGCTACAGGGTATCTGAACAACATTGCTGACCAGTTGCACCCTTACATGGCCTCTGTTTTTCAAGCTGGAAATGGAATGTTCCAACAGGACAACTCCCCTTGTCACAAGGCTAAAATTGTGTTGGAGTGGTTCCAGGAACATAATGCTGAATTACAGTTAATGTCCTGGCCGCCTAACTCACCGGATATCAATCCGATAGAACACATTTGGGATGTCCTGGGACGGCAGCTCAGAGTTCAAAGACCACCAATTCGCAATATCTCGGATTTGTGTGACCGTTGCTTAAACATCTGGTACAATCTGTCTCCGGCCATCTACCAAGGACTTGTGACATCCATGCCAAGGCGGGTTGAAACTGTGTTGTGCGCCAAAGGTGGGCCAACTCGTTATTGACAGGTTATAATGTTTTGGCTCTTGGGTGTATATATTTATGTATCTTGTTCAAATTTTCAGTCGTTCATAAAATACTTCTTATTCGTCCACTCAAGTTCAAATACATTTTTAAACTTGTAGTGGATGACGATGTTAATACAGTTTTTTTAAATATTAATTCATTAATTTAATTTGATTTATTTAATAAAAAGTAACTAAAATAAATGTTTTCTATGTTGACCTTAGTAGGAAATGATTTTCAATTTTTTTATATATTACTTGTTTTAAATGCGCCTTGTCAACGTACTGGAGAGATACATGTTTGCTTTCACCGGCTTCGATTCAGAATATAAAATAGTATTCTACTCAAATTCGCGATAAGGAAACGATTCAAACGATTAAGGAAAACTTAAGAAGAAAATTCTCTTAAAAATTGTCTGCATTTTAATTTTAATTTTAATTAATTTTTAATTTTAATTTTAAATAATTTTAATTTTAATTTTAAATATTCTTAATTTTATTTTTAACTTTTAATTGTAATTAATTTATTTTTAATTTTAATTGTAATTAATTTTATTTTTACTTTTAAATATTCTTAATTTTAATTTTAAATATTTTTAATTTTAATTTTAATTAATTTTTAATTTAAATTAAATTTTTTTAATTAATTTAAATGTAAATTTAAATTTTTTAATTTTAATTTAAATTTAATTTTTTTTAATTAATTTAAATTTAAATTTAACTTTTTTATTTTAATTAATTTAAATTTAAATTTAAATTTTTTTAATTTTAATTTTAATCAAACACAATTTTTAATTTTCTTTTTATTATCTATTTAGTAAATTTCATTTTATTTTTTTAAAATTTAACAATTGTTTGGTAAATATTTTCGTAAGAATTGCGATTCCATTGAGTGGCAACATAAGGATTAATTGTATTCTAAAAATTTATTTTGTAATAGGGCAGTTTATTTACTAATATACTATGGAATAATTGCGTTTTAATTGAAAAACTTTTATAGTTCCTTTAAAGATGTCATTTTTATTTGTTTCGAAAATAATATTTTGTTTCTGTTCTAAGCAAATGACAAGTACAACAAAAAACTATTTCCATTTAAGAATCTTGATAAAGCATAAAAAGTATTAAATGATTAATTAATATCACTAAACAAATGAGAACAACGAAGTTAAACCTGGAATTTTAATGAAGATATGATATTTCTTAATGGTTACTTTATGTAAGATACTAAAAAAATTTAATTATTGAAATTAGAATGATTAACTAAAAATTTGTGTTTGATTTGATTACACTAAGAGATAATTATTGTAGCAATTGCAAAGTTTTGAAATAGTTATAATTTAAAATAAAATGAATATTTAATAAAATATAGAATTTTTTTTTTTTTTTTTTGAAAAAACTATGTTAAGTAAATGTTTATCTGTTGCATAATGGAATAATAACGTGTTGTCCTGTAAGGGAACTATTATTGCAGGGATTGTTTAAATTGTTTAGGAAAAATTTATAAAAACAAACATTATATGTATGCTATGGCTGATTTTATAAAATCGATTAAACACTGTGGGACAAATCTCCCTTAATCGTATAAACTTTAAAAAGCAACTAATGATAAATACTATTAGAATTCCATAGGAACAGAGAAAATTTGAGAAAACAGAGAAAAAAAAATGCAGATTCGTTATTTCCAATTAACAGTAGACATGCTAAGTACTATAACGAGACGGTTTCTTGTTAAAAGAAGTTAATTTGAAAGAAAGAAAACGCTATTTATAGGGCCCCATTTTTCAAATATATTTAACAACAGTATCCTCGTAATTAGAGGATACTAAATAAGCACGTAAACAAGAGCTATTATTAAGGAACCCAAATGCATGTTATAAATTACTTTTATGCCACTTTTTATTTAAAACGTGAAAACAAATTTTTGTTGATATTGATGTTGATGTTGATGTTTTCTCTGTTCTTTTTTTTGAACTCTAACTACATTTATCATTGGTTTCTTGGTTAAAATCTAGAATAGAGTATCCCCGAGAGAGTCGCCAATCTTGCAACCCTGAATATTTCGCCAGTTTCTTTAGGGTTGCAATACTGTAAGAGGAATTCGTAGCTTCATTTTCCGAACAATATAATGACTATTTTATTGCTATTTCGATAATTATTTGCAGAATTTTAATTCACAATACATAAGAACAGAAATATATATATTTTTAAGTAAGTATTCCGATAAATTATTGATAATTCCGAGCTTATTCTTATAACGTATATCTGTCGCTGATACAGAACATAAACAATTTTTATGAAGTAACCACCCAAGAAAGTAAGAAACAGACAAGAAAAACGATTTTTTAATTTATTAATAACTTATATTTTATTCTTAAATAAATAATTTCCTTTTTAAAGAAGTTCGTTTAGTTAGGATTTTGTTGCAACCGTAATTAGGAATATTTGAAGCTTTAGTTTTTAGAATGTTAGTTAAAGTTACAATTTAAATTTTCAATAATTAAAATAAATTAATAATAATAAAATAATGTGTCTGGTACATTTGATAATTATCTGGCAGAGTACATGTGGCGGAGGCAGCACAAATTTGACATCCGCAAAATTTTTTATGATTTCACCGATGGAATAAAACGTTCGTTTCCACCACAGACGAAGGACATACCACAATAAAAGGTAAGTTATTCTCTGGTTTCTTCTTCTTTTTTCTCTTTTGTTAATATTAATTTATCATTCGAATTCGGCTTTGTAAAGAACATGACTTATTTTTTGACTTACATTTAAAAAAAACTACTTAATTAATGACTTAAAATTAAAAAAAGGGCGAATTAGTGTATAATTTTATCTTAACAGCGATTATTATCTGGGTCTAAACAATACATTTTTGTGAGTTAGCAAAATAAATTTCCACATAATAATTTGGCAATAAAGCGATTTAATTTGGTGTGGAAGCAATTTAGGAATAAAATGTTGGCAAAATATAGATATATTTTCTCGTTAAAGAGGCATAAAAAGAAAACATTAAGATTTTACCGTAATAGTGGCAAACTTTTGGCGAAAAAGCGATATAAATTGGCGTAAAGGCAATTTATTTTTTTGTCATTATAGTGCTAAATTTTGGCGTAAAAACGATAATATTTGGGGCAAAATTATTCCACAGATAAAATTTTTAGTGATAAAAGTTTGCCAATAAAGCATTAACTATTGGCGTAAAAGCAAAAAACAACTAGCTTAATGAAAAGCGATAAAGCGATAAATGTTGGCGATAAATATTAACTTTTGGCTTAAAAGCCAAAGAATTAACTTTTTTTCCGTAAAAGCCATTCAAATAACAAAATTTGCTTCAAAGGTTTGGCAATAAAACGATAAATGTTGGTGTTAAAGGGATAAATGTTGACTATAACGCATTTCAAAGATTAAAATTTTGTCACGATAGTGATAATATTTGGCGTTAAAGCGATAAACTTTGGTTTCACAGCTTTTTTAGGAATAAACTTTGACGTAATAGCTATTTGGCTACTAATGTTGGCGTAATAGCACTGTTTGGCAATAAATTTTGGCGAAATAACATTTTACAATGATACTGAACTTCGATAGCCATTTAGTTTGTTTACTTGGCGATTTGGCAATAAAGTGAAGGATTTTGGAGTAATATCATTTTACCGCGCAAACTACTTGGGCCATTGAACTCTATGCTTACTTACCGACTTGACAACTTGGCGATGTGTTTGGCACAAAGGGTACAGGATTCTAGATTTTAACCAGTTTCTTTTTAGAATTTATACGATAAAAGCCGTTTGATCTCCCAGTGTTTGATACATTTTATAAAATCAGCCATAGCATACATTATAATACATAAAATTCATGTTAACAAATTTATCGATAAAGTTATTGAACACAGTTCTGATTTTTCTTGTACAATGAGAGGCATTTATTTTCGAATGCGAGTAAAAATCATTGCTAATTATTCAAAGATAATCCATTATAGATATAACTTTTTTTTTTAAATTTTGACCCTTTTTTATAAGTCTTCTTCTCTTTTAAGCGTTTTACATTAATTATAAAATTTTCTTTTCACTAACAGGCTGTAATTTATTTTCTCGAATATTAAATTATTCTTAAATACAAACGATTGATAAAACTGAGTGTTTATTTTTCGTACATATCAAAATAAAAACAAAATCTACAAAATTATAAGTTATGCTTTTTTTCTATTTTAGATTAATTTATTGGAACTTAATTAATAGATTAATTTAATTCATCTTAGAACACGAACTAGAAGGACACCTCATCTTGAGGAAAGTATTCCAGAAGCAGCAGTCAGGTCGACTTCTCCGCCTATTCAACCTTAGAACATGAACTAGAAGAACACCTCATCTTGTGAAAAGTATTCCAGAAGCAGCAGTCAGGTCGACTTCTCCGCCTATTCAACCTAAGAACATGAACTAGAAGGACACCTCATCTTGAGGAAACTATTCCAGAGGCAGCAGTCAGGTAGAATACTCCGCCTATTCAACCTTAGAACATGAACTAGAAGGACACCTCATCTTGAGGAAAGTATTCCAGAAGCAGCAGTCAGCTAGAATTCTCCGCCTATTCAACCTTAGAACATGAACTAGAAGGAGACACCTCATCTTGGGGAAAGTATTCCAGAGGCAGCAGTCAGCTAGAATTCTCCGCCTATTCACCCTTAGAACATGAACTAGAAGGAGACACCTCATCTTGAGGAAAGTATTCCAGAAGCAGCAGTCAGCTAGAATTCTCCGCCTATTCAACCTTAGAACATGAACTAGAAGGAGACACCTCATCTTGAGGAAAGTATTCCAGAGGCAGCAGTCAGGTAGAATACTCCGCCTATTCAACCTTAGAACATGAACTAGAAGGACACCTCATCTTGAGGAAAGTATTCCAGAAGCAGCAGTCAGCTAGAATTCTCCGCCTATTCAACCTTAGAACATGAACTAGAAGGAGACACCTCATCTTGAGGAAACTATTCCAGAGGCAGCAGTCAGGTAGAATACTCCGCCTATTCAACCTTAGAACATGAACTAGAAGGACACCTCATCTTGAGGAAAGTATTCCAGAAGCAGCAGTCAGCTAGAATTCTCCGCCTATTCAACCTTAGAACATGAACTAGAAGGAGACACCTCATCTTGAGGAAAGTATTCCAGAGGCAGCAGTCAGCTAGAATTCTCCGCCTATTCAACCTTAGAACATGAACTAGAAGGAGACACCTCATCTTGAGGAAAGTATTCCAGAGGCAGCAGTCAGCTAGAATTCTCCGCCTATTCAACCTTAGAACATGAACTAGAAGAAGACACCTCATCTTGAGGAAAGTATTCCAGAGGCAGCAGTCAGCTAGAATTCTCCGCCTATTCAACCTTAGAACATGAACTAGAAGGAGACACCTCATCTTGAGGAAAGTATTCCAGAGGCAGCAGTCAGCTAGAATTCTCCGCCTATTCAACCTTAGAACATGAACTAGAAGGAGACACCTCATCTTGAGGAAAGTATTCCAGCGGCAGCAGTCAGCTAGAATTCTCCGCCTATTCAACCGTAGAACATGAACTAGAAGGAGACACCTCATCTTGAGGAAAATATTCCAGAGGCAGCAGTCAGCTAGAATTCTCCGCCTATTCAACCTTAGAACATGAACTAGAAGGGAGACACCTCATCTTGAGGAAACTATTCCAGAGGCAGCAGTCAGAGAATACTCCGCCTATTCAACCTTAGAACATGAACTAGAAGGACACCTCATCTTGAGGAAAGTATTCCAGAAGCAGCAGTCAGCTAGAATTCTCCGCCTATTCAACCTTAGAACATGAACTAGAAGGAGACACCTCATCTTGAGGAAAGTATTCCAGAGGCAGCAGTCAGCTAGGAATTCTCCGCCTATTCAACCTTAGAACATGAACTAGAAGGAGACACCTCATCTTGAGGAAAGTATTCCAGAGGCAGCAGTCAGCTAGAATTCTCCGCCTATTCAACCTTAGAACATGAACTAGAAGAAGACACCTCATCTTGAGGAAAGTATTCCAGAGGCAGCAGTCAGCTAGAATTCTCCGCCTATTCAACCTTAGAACATGAACTAGAAGGAGACACCTCATCTTGAGGAAAGTATTCCAGAGGCAGCAGTCAGCTAGAATTCTCCGCCTATTCAACCTTAGAACATGAACTAGAAGGACACCTCATCTTGAGGAAAGTATTCCAGCGGCAGCAGTCAGCAGTCCGCCTATTCAACCGTAGAACATGAACTAGAAGGAGACACCTCATCTTGAGGGAAAATATTCCAGAGGCAGCAGTCAGCTAGAATTCTCCGCCTATTCAACCTTAGAACATGAACTAGAAGGAGACACCTCATCTTGAGGAAAGTATTCCAGAAGCAGCAGTCAGCTAGAATTCTCCGCCTATTCAACCTTAGAACATGAACTAGAAGGACACCTCATCTTGAGGAAAGTATTCCAGAAGCAGCAGTCAGCTAGAATTCTCCGCCTATTCAACCTTAGAACATGAACTAGAAGGAGACACCTCATCTTGAGGAAAGTATTCCAGAAGCAGCAGTCAGCTAGAATTCTCCGCCTATTCAACCTTAGAACATGAACTAGAAGGAGACACCTCATCTTGAGGAAACTATTCCAGAGGCAGCAGTCAGGTAGAATACTCCGCCTATTCAACCTTAGAACATGAACTAGAAGGACACCTCATCTTGAGGAAAGTATTCCAGAAGCAGCAGTGAGCTAGAATTCTCCGCCTATTCAACCTTAGAACATGAACTAGAAGGCGACACCTCATCTTGAGGAAAGTATTCCAGAGGCAGCAGTCAGCTAGAATTCTCCGCCTATTCAACCTTAGAACATGAACTAGAAGGAGACACCTCATCTTGAGGAAAGTATTCCAGAGGCAGCAGTCAGCTAGAATACTCCGCCTATTCAACCTAGGACATGAACTAGAAGGAGACACCTCATCTTGAGGAACCCATCAGGCCGAGTTCTCCGCCTATTCAACCTTAGAACATGAACTAGAAGGAGACACCTCATCTTGTGGAAAGTATTCCAGAAGCAGCAGTCAGCTAGAATTCTCCGCCTATTCAACCTTAGAACATGAACTAGAAGGACACCTCATCTTGAGGAAAGTATTCAGAGGCAGCAGTCAGCTAGAATTCTCCGCCTATTCAACTTTAGAACATGAACTAGAAGGAGACACCTCATCTTGAGGAAAGTATTCCAGAGGCAGCAGTCAGCTAGAATTCTCCGCCTATTCAACCTTAGAACATGAACTAGAAGGAGACACCTCATCTTGAGGAAAGTATTCCAGAGGCAGCAGTCAGCTAGAATTCTCCCGCCTATTCAACCTCAGAACATGAACTAGAAGGAGACACCTCATCTTGAGGAAAAAGTCCAGAGGCAGCAGTCAGCTAGAATTCTCCGCCTATTCAACCTTAGAACATGAACTAAGGAGACACCTCATCTTGAGGAAAGTATTCCAGAGGCCGCAGTATTCAAATTCTCCGCCTATTCAACCTTAGAACATGAACTAGAAGGAGACACCTCATCTTGAGGAAAGTATTCCAGAGGCAGCAGTCAGCTAGAATTCTCCGCCTATTCAACCTTAGAACATGAACTAGAAGGACACCTCATCTTGAGGAAAGTATTCCAGAGGCAGCAGTCAGCTAGAATTCTCCGCCTATTCAACCTTAGAACATGAACTAGAAGGAGACACCTCATCTTGAGGAAAGTATTCCAGAGGCAGCAGTCAGCTAGAATTCTCCGCCTATTCAACCTTAGAACATGAACTAGAAGGAGACACCTCATCTTGAGGAAAGTATTCCAGAAGCAGCAGTCAGGTCTCGTTCTCCGCTTTCTACAGGAATGATAACCACGACACTGGTAATTCAGAAGAAATGCGTCCTTCAATACATGTAACAGTAAGAAATACGATACTCTTTTACAAACGTAGTCGTGAAGTGTAGGCGAACAACAATCTTTCAACCATCTTTTCATGAACACAGAGTGACGACATAACCTGAGTGGCAAAAAGGTAAGGGTAACATAGTGAAACTTGTAAAGGTAACATAGTGCAATTTGATAAACGAGAAATTATCATAAAAATGCCAAAGGATAATATAATGACTTAGATTATAATGATTCTATACAATACTGCACAAAACAATATAATCTTTTAAAAAGTTTTGTTGTTTTGCTTAGAAAACAATATTTGCTCACATAAATAATTAGTAATTTTAAAGTCTTGAAGTCGATTAAAATGAAAAAACAAAACGTAGGCATAAGTACTACATCTATTTTAAATGACAAATGATTATTTAAAATAATTAAAAACTAAAATAAACACTAATTTGAATATTATTTTTATATGCATCTGTTTTATTCACATGTTTATTCTGCGATCATTACACATGTTTTTTTTTTTTAAACTTTTACAAAATTGTTAATATGTGATCATGCATTCCAAAATCAATTGAAATGGATATTAAGTGAAGTATTCTCTTTATATTTCTAGCTCTTTATAGATCTTTATTTTATTAATTTGATATGCTTTAATTTAATTTTTTAACTGTTAAGGATTTATTTTAAATAGTGCATTTGAAGTTTATTGTTTGTATTAAACTTAAAGGCAATAATTATAATCAGGCAAATCAATTTAAACATTCAACTTCAAATTACTTACGATTATTTACAAATATCATTGATTGAGTGAAAAATAACGGTTAATCTTGGTAGATTCAGTATATTCTTTAGCTGAAGCAATATCCATTTATTTATTACATATCAAAAAAAAATTTGGAATCAAATCAGGAAAAAGAACTAGAACAATTTACAAAACTCTAAAAATGCAACTAATAATTAATTAAAAATTTTAACAAATATATAAATGAAAAATGTGAAAATGAGAAAGCAAGAACACTGACAAGAGAATTTTTTTTTTTTTTTTTTTTTTACACTGTCTGATATTTAAAATTTGTTCCGTTTAAGGAAGTCGAAGAACTACTTAATCTTCTACCATTCTTCATTGCTATAATACAAATTTATGCCTTGACATGCTTGATGCATTTACTACAATTGATTCTTCAAGCTGATGAACTACGCATATTCGTCAAAGGTTTCGACAAACCTGGATTTCTGAAGGTTTTCTCATGTGGATCACCCATAAAATCTTTATGCTTGTTATATTATCGATTTCCAGGCTGCAGGGAAACCCAAATTTGTATTGTTTATCTTTCTTAACAAGACTCTGACCTTTCAGAAGTGGTCTCCCGACGAACGCAGTATTATGAGCGCAGATGGCACAGTTCCAATACCTCGGTGGTTGACTGGGGTGCCTCGACGGTACTGCAAGTAGGCTACGGATGACCCGGATCCATGCACTTGGTGGCTGAAGGTGACGGCCTTGTTCGAAGATAAACAATTAAAATAAGGGGTTCTTTCGCGATGCAAAACGAATAGAAAATATGTAAGTTGTTGTAGACGTGAAGCATGGAATTGGACTTGTGCTTATCTTCAAGAAGTCATTGCCGACATAATTATTAGCACGTAAAAACGAACATTAATTATGAGCAAAGAGACTACAACTGTCGACGCCGTTAATTAGCGCATTAATTTAAAGATAGAACATAAAAAAAGCAGATTAAAAAAACTGTCGTTTTTAATACACATGAAGATATGCTGGAAAGCAAAATGGGGGAAACAAAAAGAAAAAAGAAAAGAAAAGGAACATTGTGAATTCTAGAAATTTCCTTGCGACTCTAAAATTTCTACAAAAAAAAATTGAAAAAAATAGAGAGAAGTGGAATAGATGGTGGGAGAAAGTTTGAACAAAACAAAATGATCTCGCATTCAAATATAACAGTTTTTACAAAGAAGAAGAAGAGAAAAAAAAAAACAATCGTTAAACTTGTAAAAATCTGAATCAAAGTTGTAAAAGTAAAAGTAAAGTTGTAAAAGTTGTAAAGTTCTGAATCAAAGAAATGAAAAATAAATTCAGCTTATGCTAACAATTTGTTATCAACATCTGATTTTCATGAAATATAATTACTTTGAAATGAAGATAGGTACGGTATTTTGATCGTCCTTCTTTTTAATTTATTGCATTTGCAAGAAGGCATAATACGAGTATTTTGACGAACAACAATTGGTAACAGATTTTAATCGAGTTTTAAAACGTGATGACAAGTTTTCAAATCACATTTTTCAGCTCTACTAGAAAATATGAAACCTTTAGTTGACATAAATAATCCCAAATAAAAATAAATTAAAAAACTAGAGTGAATCACATACTTCTTGTGAAAACTTGCAAAAACACATTTCTATATGTATTTTCCACAAAACTGAACTGCCGAACTCATGATAAGTCAACCTTAG
Organism: Caerostris extrusa; assembly: GCA_021605095.1. Lineage (NCBI taxonomy): Eukaryota > Metazoa > Arthropoda > Arachnida > Araneae > Araneidae > Caerostris > Caerostris extrusa. Next base: position 37,292 of record BPLR01012728.1, on the reverse strand, counting down.
AACATAAACTCAAAAGATATCTTGAGGAAAGTATTCCACAAACAGCAGTCGTGTCGAGTTCTACACCACCTACGGAAAGATATTATATTATTAAATAACGAAATCTTCCAAATCATATCGGAAAAAAAAAACTACAACAATTTACAAAACACTAAAAATGAAATGAATAATTAATATTAAATTTTAACAAATATATAAATGAAAAATGTGAAAATGAGAAAGCAAGAACACCGATAAGAGAATATTTTTCTGACACTCTCTGATGTTTAAAATCTGTTCCGTTTAAGGAAGTCAAAGAACTACTTAATCTCCGAAGATTCTTCATTGCTATAATACAAATTTATGCCTTTACATGCTTGATGCATTTACAACAACTGATTCTTCAAGCTGCTGATCTACGCATATTCTGAAAGCTTTCGACAAAACTGGATTCAGGAAAGCTTTCTCATGTGGATCACCCATAAAATCTTCATGCATGTTATATTATCGATTTCCATGCTGCAGGGAAACCAAACTTTTATTGTTTATCTTTCCTAACAAGACTCTGACCTTTCAGAAGTGGTCTCCCGACGAACGTAGTATTATGAGCGCAGATGGCACAGTTCCAATACCTCCACCACCTCGGTGGTTGACTGGGGTGCCTCGACGGTACTGCAAGTAGGCTACGGATGATCCGGATCCATGCACTTGGTGGCTGAAGGTGACGGCCTTGTTAAAAGATAAACGATTAAAAGATGGGTTCTTTCACGATACAAAACGAATAGAATACATGTAAGATTTTGTAGACTTGACGCATGGAATAATGGTCGGCTTCAAGAAGTCATTGACGATATTATAATTTGTACGAAAAAAAGAACATGAATTAGGAAGTGAGCAGAGAGATTGCAATTGTCGACGCCATTGATTAAGGCATTCATTTAAATCTAGAAAATAAAAAGAAAGCGAATTACGAAACTGCTGTTTTTAATACACATGCTGATATGCTATTAATCAAAATGGTAAAAAAGAAAAGAAAAGCAACATTGTGAATTCTAGAAATTTTCTTGGAACTGAAAAAATTCCTTCAAAAAGGAAACAAAAAAATATATAGAGATGGGATACAGAGTGGGAGAAATTTTGACAAAATCTAAAATGGTCTCGCATTCAAAAATAATAATTTTACAAAAAAAAAAAAAAAAAAAAAAAAAAAAAATCACAAAAGTTGTAAATAGGTTTTTATTTCAAAGTAATGAAAAATATTCCGTCTATGCTAAAAAGTGTGATATCAGCATCTCATTTTCCAGAAACCAAAAGATTTTGAAATCAAGGCATCATACGGTATTTTGTATGGCCATGTCTATTATTACTCAACTCAATAACTAGGTGAAAAAAAAAAAAAATGATATGTGTAAGAATTTTAAAAGAGAGCTAGAAACATTATGAATATAATAAAATTCAAATGCAAGCTGTATAAATTACAAATTGTAGAATTAAATTTATTGTAAATATTAAATAATAAATAATTGTCATGTTTTACATGCTTACCAAAAATTATATTTTAATTGTAATTTAGTAATTGAATGTAAATTGTAATTTAAAGTAAAATTAAATTGTAATTTAAGTAATTATGATTGTAAAATAAATTGAGTGAACTTTGAGTGCGTTAGTCTCTGAAATTCTTTGTTGAATTCTTTCAAGGCTAATAAATTTATGCTCATTGATAACGATCATTTAATTCGATTTCTTTTTCCATAGACGTATATTTTGACAAAGTTTAAGGAAAACTATAATTCATTTCTAAATCTCAAATTACTCGTATTTTAATTATCTTATCAATAATTAACAATAATTAATTATCATTTTAATAACTATCAATAATTCATTATTTTATTAATAATTATCAATAAATTATCTTATTAATAAGTGTCAATAATTCATTATTAATAATTATCAATAATTAATTATCTTATTAGTAATTATGAATAATTCATTATCTTATTAATAATTATCAGTAATTCATTATATTAATAATTATCAGTAATTCATTATCTTATTAATAATTGTCTATAATTAATTATCTTATTAATAATTATCAATGATTAGTTATCTTATTTTCTCTGTCCAACGATGAACCTGTTGCTCTAAATCCAATGTAATTGAATTGGGTATTGAGCAGCAGGTACTGAAATTCTGATCTGTACTAAAATTCCCCATGGCTAACACTTGGATCTAAAACCATTGCGAGATCTTTCTGGCCTATGAATTTATCTCATCTCTCCCAAACAAAAAGATAGGATCTTTTTTAAACTTCCATCGTTGGTTGATTCTTTTACCAACAGCGTATTTCTTATTCGAAGACGGCCTTCTGTTGCAGGCTGCGATCAAGTCACCTTATTTGAAAAAAAAAGTTATGCTTCTTGATAACAAAAGAAGATTTTATGGCAACACATTTTAACAAAACTTGTTTAAATAAAAATACATTAAAGCTTTATTTAAGCTTCAAAGCATTCAGATAAAAGGGTTAATAATAATCTTCTACCGTGTTTTTCGTTGATATAGAATATATTTTTTGTTTAAATAAATAAAAAACTGTCAAACTTTTCAGGAAAAAAATCCACGTTTCAATTACGTTCATTTCAACTCCTTTCGTCAACTTAACTTTTATACAAGAAACTGTCTCACTGTAATATCCTGTTTTATTTAAACAGTTAATTGTTCATGCCCTGAAAGACCAAAGTTCTCCAACTCACCCCCACTAAAGTTTTAACGCTAGTATCAAAATTTGAAGCAATTTTATTTTAAATAAGTTGAATAGTTTTCGTTTTGAAAGATTACATTTTAAAGGGATTATAAATAGATTTTTTGACCAAGAAGATTATTGTTGTATTAACTATTTTTACATTACTTTTAAAGATACTTCATTCAAGTTAATAATAATCATGAAGTACATCAGATTATAAAATAATTGCGATTTAAAATTCTAAGAAATTTCTCAGTTGACCCTGAGACTCTCACCAGAGAGACGAAACAGGCGCTACGACAAAATAGGCGCTGCCGTTAGTTATCAGCTTTCGTCCCGAATGCTGCCTCAGAGACGTTTAATTTACAGTCTCTCACCCCGAAAGAAGATATAGTTAGCACCATCCTGTGCATAAATTGGCCTACAGACTCTCATCCAGAGAGGAAGTATAATTCGCTATCCAGCGTGTACCTGAGTAACTTTATTTACAGCTTAGAAGTCTACTCCTTCCACTTAAATATAAATATATGACTTTAAATGTCTATTGTGTTTTAATCTTTGTAGTGTGTCGTGCACGTGCTTGTGCGATTGTAATTAAAGTGGTGCGTTTTTTTAAATTTGCGTTCTTGTGACTTGACCCCACCCAGATCGAACTGCACAAACAAACAAACGATGGCATCTACTACAGTACAATAACTTCTTTATTGCGATAGCTAAAAAAAACCGCGAAAAATTTTATTTATTTATTTTTCTTGCGAAAACAAAGATGCAAACATTACAGATATCATATTCGTAACAATTTTTTAATGTTTTTTAAAAACACTCAAAATTCAATGAAAATTAAAAAAAAAAACCTTAAAAAATTGTCATTGTTGTATACTAATTGCAGTGATATAAGTGTTATGACTATTGTTATAAAAAGTCTGCATAAGACGATAGATGTTCCGATGAGTAAGAATTACTTTATAGATTATATGTTTATTTATAGTGATTAAAGCACTTAAATATTAATGCCATAAAATCCTAGACAAAAAGCCTTGCGCTGTAAGAAGGCGTCATAAAACCTACATTCAGTCAACAGACTTTTCAAGAAAGCCCCATTTGACTTAAAAATTAATTATTTTTCTATCGATTTTCTGAATGCAATTGCTAACTGTGACGGCAGACTTTGTCGTAAAGTTTCTTTTTCTATGTTCATCAACTAATGATTTGCAAATTCGACTTTTCAAAATGGTATCCCGAAATACTACTGTGTCCAAAAAGTAAGACCAACTGTCAATTTAAAATTCCCGGAGCTTATGGAATTTAAATTTTTTTCTTTTTAGGTTACTGACATTGTCCTTGACGTCTGTGTGATATTTGACGGCGATATTTGAAATGTCTGAATTAATTGAGCAAAGAACTTACATTCAATTTTGTTTGCGGAAGCATATAGAATGTTGCAGAAGGCATTCGGTGAGCATTCCTATATCGGAAAGAAATGTTTACAAGTGGTATAAACAGTTCAAAGAAAGCGGAGAACGCGTTGAAGACGAAGAGACCTCTGGTCGACCCTCCACCTCAACCGGCGTAGCTCACGCCAAAAAAAATTAAAAATTTGTTGCTTGCAAAACGTCGATTTACAATTAGAGACCTTTTGATGATGTTGGAATTTCAAAAGGGTCGGTCCACTCCATTTTAGGACGCGCGTCAAATCTCGATTGGTACTGAATACACTGAATGCGCTAACTCACACCACATTGATTATTTGTGACTTTTTCGCCAAAACTGAAGCCCATATCATTCCAGAACTACCATATTCAAACCGTGCGACTTCTGGCTATTTCCTAAACTCAAAAGGCCACTCTAGGGAACCGAAAACTCTGAATGCGCCAGATCCCACTGCATTGATTTTTCGTTACTTTTACGCCAAAAATGAAACCATATCGTTCTACAAATTCCCTCGCTATTCCCTAAACTCAAAAGACCGCTCCATTTTGAGTCAATTGAAGAAATTCAACGTGAATCGCCGTGCGCTTTGAAGGCCACCCCTGCCGATGACTTTTTAGCATGCATTGAGGATTGGAAAAAAAGTTGGCTTAAGTGCAATGTGTCCGGAGGAGATTACTTTGAAGGCGATGAAATAAATGTGGAAGAATAAATAAAGAGTTTTTGAAAAAAAAATAATTGGTCTTATTTTTTGGGCACAGTAGCAAGTACATTTTATAAAAAACGTTCATCTTTATTATCGAATACAAAGCGATAATGTGAAACGGCACTAAAAAGAATTATTCAATTCCATTTTTTTTTGCACAGGTTTTTAAAACATTTAAAACTCACTTTAAAAACTGTTTACAATCGCTAGGTATTCATTTACTTCAGGTGACAGATAATTTTCTATATCTCTTTTTTTTTTTTTTAGAGGAAAAAAGACGAGAGTTGCATGCTACTTAATAAAATACAAAACCCATTTTAAGGCGAAAAATATATTGAAAAAGAATTTTCTCATTATAAACCAGCTTTTAGCGTAGTTGTAGATCCCGTCTTATCTCTTGTGAAAGTAAAAAATGCTGCTCATTATCTCTTTTTTAATTGAAAATAAATAGACATGATAAGCATTTTTCGTTCTGTGCATTTTCAAGGCACGTTCATCGTGTTTTTAGTTATTATTATTATTATTATTATATTTATTTATTTATTTTTGCTGTCGTTTGCAATGATTACGGTTAAAATTTTATCTTCTTCAAGATATTTTTTATAATGTATACTTGTTAATGATTTGAATCCAAGCTAAAGAGATAAAAAGCACCATTTATAATCAAATAGATTTTAAATTTCTTTTCTTAAATGAACAGAACGAAGTACATTTTAAAATAGTACTTCTTTCATTTTAGAAAAGAAGTACTTAAACTAAATTACTAAAAAAAAAAGTATTGCCCGCGTAAATTGGAAACTTTCATATTAGATATTTTTGTGTATTTTCAATACACGTTCATCGTGTTTTTATTCATTGTTGTTATTATTATTATTTGCTGTCGTATGCATCTTCTTGAAAATATTTTTTGTAATGTAAATGATTTGAATCCTAATCATTTACAATATAAAAAAAAGAAATATAAATGATTCAAAATCATTATTATGAATGAAAGGATTTTGAATTTGTAATATTATTTTGAATTTTCAATACGTGTTCATCTTGTTTTTTATTCAATTCCTTCTATTAGCTCACACTCTCCTTATATATATCTTGTTCAAATTTTCAATCGTTCATAAAATACTTTTTATTCATCCACTCGAGTGCAAATACATTTTTTTTAACTTGTAGTGGATGACATTTGATGTTAATGCAGTTTTTTCAAATATTAATTCACTAATTAAATTTAATTAATTAATTTTAGTTTTTATTAGATTTAAGTTGCATGTATCTACCGATAGATGGCGACAGTTAAACTTAAAAAAATGAATGAAAATTATTTACAAATGACTTTCTGCAATATAGTGAAAAAGAAGAATTAATTGACTTTAAAAATTTGTTTTTATCTTACTTGTTTATTGTTATTATTATTATTATTTTTGTGTCGTCTGCAATGATTACGGTTAAGAATTTATCTTCTTCAAAATATTTTTATAATGTATACTTGTTAATGATTTGAATACAAGCTAAAGAGATAAAAAGAACCATCTATTATCAAATAGATTTTTAATTTCTTTTCTAAAATGAACAGAAGTACTTAATTATGAAAAAAAGTATTGCCCGCGTAAGTTGGAAACTTTCGTACGATATATTTTATCATCATTTTTAAAATTCACTAAAAAAATCATCAATTAGGCCGCGCAGAATTTTAGGAGAATTGGATCACATTCCTATTATTTTTGGGAGAGATTTCAATGCAAATTTTGCTTCCGATGATACAGCGGCCTGATGGCCAACTGACTAGCGGTCTGGCCTATGGTACCACGGGCTTCAGGTTCGTCACGATGGCATTAGCCCAAAGTATGCACAAAATGACCGTAGAGCGACAAACTAAACCTAAAATTCTGAAGCTCTAATTGATGTAAACTATAATAAGTGGCAAACTCAAAATTGTCAGTGACTCTACAATTGCTTTAATTTTTCGGAGGAGAAATTATTTGCTGAAAACGAACAATTCAGCACTGGTGCACACTACACGCCTTGGAACAATAATTAGTGAACGTGATTTCTCATAGAAAAACTAGAATCAAGATTTTTCATTCCCTACTTCAGTTATCTCAAGCCAATTATTTCTTTTCTTGGCAACGGAGATAATGATGAATTACTTTATTATAAAATATTATAATAAATTATATTTTTTTAAAAAAGTCTTGTTTAATTTATCCTTTTCTACGATAGACACATACCAGTAAGGTAAACGTCTGCCCATAGTAATTTTTACATAGAATATAATTCTAACAAGAAAAATTTGAATTTAATATTTCTAAAATAGGCCTGCACTTATGAATTTTTAAAAACAAAAAATATGAAACTGATCTTTTAAATTGCTTTCTCAATGAAGTTAGATGAAAAAAAGTTATAATTTAATTTAATTTAAGACCATTCAATATAACTTTGATATTTGTTAGAGTGACTATATAGTAAATTATAAAATAATATAATTTTGAACTGACATGTTATTTCTACATTTTTGTTTCATTAAAATAATCGCCTTGTGTTCCAAAAAGTATTCTTGAGGCTTTTTAAATCTAAGTTAAAGTTAAAAACAAACATTTTCAGAAAAATAATTGCATCAGATGTATATACTGGGTGTCCCAGCATGACCGGATAAACTTTGCACAGCCAGATTCGTTGTTTGGGATACATAAAAAATGCGCAAAGAACTGTACCTCTACGACCCATAGTTTTCCGAGAAAAATGTGACAGAAAATGTATGACGTCATATACGCCTTATATATGGGGCTTGATGGCCGAGTGGCTAGCGCTCTGTACCACAGGCATCGGGTTCGAATCCCGGCGTTGCCATGGGTGTTTGTAGTGGTTCGGAATCCACCTTAAACCGTAGGTTCCGGTCCTAATAGGATCGTAGAGCATTGCGGGGGCATTGTTACTCCGCTTCCGTGACTTATCTTCGAGTTACACGCGCCCTCTGGGTAGTGCAAAGTGAGTAACGTCGGTGCAGCCCTTATGGTATAAAAAGATCACGGTCTTCTTGCCAGCTGCATTAGAATATATATATATATACGCCTATAAATTTTTTTTATTTTTAATCAAATTTCTTAAATTATAGTTAAATGTTGCAATAAAAAATAAATAAATAAAATTGAAATAAAAATACTCTAGAAGGCTATCCACCCCCCCCACAAATAATTAAAAAGTCTAGTATTTGAATTTTTATTGTAGATTATTAATGTTGAATTGAATATATATATACTCCTATTTAATGTATGGCCTCATTTCCTTTATGTAAATGTTAAGTTATCTTATGCATAAAGGTCCTTTATGTTGTGGATCTTTTTTAAATGAGGCCATATCAATAGAATTAGTTATAAATTTAGTCAGCTAAATAAGCTAGGATATGTATATTAGTAGTTTGTCTACAATAGAGAGTGACGAATCACAATCAATGAGACGGTATAAAGTGCAAATGCAAGAGTCAAATTTTTGTTTAAAATTCAACATGAAGAACAGAATGTTTATCTTTTATCAAAATTTACAACCAAACATTTAGCCTCGTTGAAGTAAAAGGTAATGTGCATAAAATTAGTTTTTCTAGTAACGAGAGCATCTTCAGTATTATAAATATTAAAGATTTGCAAAAGAACTGTTACGTTGTGGTTTACGTAAGGGTTTTTTGTCATAAAATGTTTCTTTCTTTTCTTTCTTTTTAGAATTCTTTTTCTGATGTGTAGTCGAAAGTATTCGTGTAGTCGTTTATTTTTTAACGAAGCAGAAACCTTATTTTATGCCTGGTGCCATCTAACGGGATCGTTCCATCTATCAATTTTATTTATTAATTTTTTTTTTTAATTTTTTTTTAAATTAAAATGTTAAATTTTTACTATTTTAATATTATACTTTTACCCCCCTACCGTAATTCCATACGCCCACAATGCACTTATGCCAACTTTTTTACCAATCCTCAAGGCAAGCTGAAAAATCATCAGCAGGGATGGCCTTCAAAGCGCGCGGTGATTCACATTGAATCTCTTCAATCCACTCAAAACGGTGTCTCCGGAGTGGTCTTTTGAGTTTAGGGAGTAGCCAGAAGTCGCACGGTGCTAAATCAGGTGAATACGATGGTTGTGGAACGATATGCGTTTAATTTTTGCGAAAAAATCACGAAGAATCAATGCAGTGTGAGCTGCCGCATTATCGTGATGCAAAAATCAAGAGTTGTCTTAACATAAATGTGGCCTCTTTTTGCCGAAGAGCTTCACGTAAACAACGCATAACACACTCAAATAATATTTCTTGTTGACAGTTTGACCCAGCGGTAGGAATTCATAATGCACCACACCACGGTAATCGAAGAAAGTCAACATGACAAGCGACTTTGGCGTGCTCTTTTCGATCTTGCTTCACCTTTGTCACGATATTCACTCTATTGATCGGTTGTTTCCGGGTCGTAAGCATAAATCCAAGTCTCATCTCCAGTTATGATGCATTTCAACTTGTCCTGACAGTCAGAAAGCATTGTTTCATACACTTCAACGCGACGATGTTTTCCAAAAATTCAGTGTTTTGGGTACCAATTGAGATTTGACGCGTTTGAGGTCCAAAACATCTTTTAAAATGGAATTGGCCGATCCTTTTGAAATTGCAACATCATCAGCAAGGTCTCCAATTGTACATCGATGGTTTGCAAGCACCAAATCTTTAATGTTTTAGAAGTGAACTTCGTCGGTTGAGGTGGAGGGTCGGCCAGAGCGCTCTTCATCTTCATCGCGTTCTCTGCCTTCTTTGAAGTGTTTGTACCGCTTCTAAACATTTCTTTCCGATATCAGAATGCTCACCGAATGCCTTCTGCAACATTCTATACGATTCCGCAAATAAAATTGAATGTCACTTCTTTGTTCAAATAATTCAGATACTTCAAATATCGCCGGAATCCGTTTTAGCGTCTCACAAAGCCAAGAGTAACTCAAACACTGATGAATATTTTGACGTCAAATTTCACACAGATGTCAAGGACACTGATAACAACCATATTCCATATGCCCGGGAAATTTAAATTAAAAATTGGATTTACTTTTTGGGCTCAGTAGTATTACTTTAAAAATTTTCACCTATTTTTTTGAAATTTTGCATTATTTTCAACTTTTTTTAATCTTAAATAGTTATTCAGAATAATTTTTCAAATACAATTTGTCCTTTTCTCCGATATTTTTCGTAATAAAATTTACCAACTCTATAAGTGTTTAACTGTATGCAGCCGAGTAAATCTGGGTATGTTTTGTAATTTTAAATAAATAATAAATTAAAATTAAAAACATGCAAAAGTACTCTTTCGAGTTATCTACAGCTGTTTTAACATCAAAATCATCAAAATGAAACATTAAGTCCAATCTGCCTGTAGGACATAAAAAAAAAAAACAAGTAACATAAAAAAAAAAAAAGTTAATTCGTAATTTTTTTCACTCTATTACAGAAGTCCTTCATAAATAAAGTTGAAATTTTTTCTCTTACATCTGGCGCCATCTATTGGTAGATACATGCAACTTAAATCTAAAAAAACTAAAATTAATGAATTAAATTTAATTGCTGAATTAATATTTGAAAAACGGCCTGAATGGAGCACTCTGGCGCTCGGTACCACAGGTTTCGGGTTCGAGTCCCGGCAGTGCCATGGTTGTATGTAGTGGTTCGGAATCCACTTTAAACCGTAGGTCCCGGTCTAATAAGACCGTAGAGCGTTGAGGGGGCATTGTTACTCTGCGTCGGGGGCTTATCTTCAAGTTACACGCGCCCCCTGGGTAATGCAAAGTGAGTAGCGTCTGTGCAGCGCTTGCCATAAGGCATCCAAGACGTTCATGTCTGTTTGGCTGCTGCATTGGGAAGAAAAAATTTTTGAAAAAACCGTATTAACATCAGGTGTCATCCACTACAAGTTCAAAGAAAATGTATTTGAACTTGAGTGGATGAATAAAAAAGTATTTTATGAACGATTGAAAATTAGAACAAGACATATATAGGGAGAGTGTGAACTAGTAGTAGGAATTGAATAATTAATTAAAATTAAAAACAGGCAAAAGGGCTCTTTCGAGTTATCTACAGCTGCTTTTTATCATCAAAATGAATCATTAAGTGCAACCTGCCTGTAGGACATCAAAAGAAATGACAAAAAAAAAAAAATTAATAATGTCTTCTATTCTCTCAACCTGGAGACCCAGTGTTCAAGTTGAGAGGTCTGAAAGCTTGCACCGGGCGGATCATAAATAAAGCGCGCTTTAATATGCATGATATGCGCAGATTACGAGAGCCGAGGTGTTGTCTTTCTGCTTCCTCGTGTCGGAATTGTTCGGGAAAGGTCCTCTCCTTAACGGGTCGAGACATTACGGGCGGATGATTTGTTGGTGTCGTCTCGCGCGTGTAGAGACAGATCACTATCTTTGCAATGACACGACGGTTTGCTGGTGCGGAACATTCACTCTCAACTTAACTGAAGAGATTGGAAATTGGAACTTTAAAATGGAGAACTTGCCATTATATTCTTATAGTCTGACTGATAAATGGATGTTTTTTGTATATTAACAGTATGGTTATATTAACTATTCTTATATTCTGTCAGGTAAAAATGGATGTTTCATGTAAAACTGGTTTTTTTTTTCTTGTTTTTTTCATAATTTCTGAGAATCGATTTCCATTCTGTAAACTTAAAATACATAAAGATGTCACTCAATGCAATACGCATCACCCAATTAAAATGGGAGGGAAGAAATGCTGAAAGTGCATTTTGTAATTTTATTTTGACTTGACAGAGATATGAATAATTAAAACAGGTAGAAAAAGGACAAAACTAAAACAGGAAAAAAAATGGCATAATTAAAATAATAAAAAAAAGGCATAATTTAAACAGGACGAATCTACACCAGGGATAGGCAGGATAAATCCACATGGAGTTCCAACTATATGCGGACCACATAAATGCTACCTGTGAGAGTGTTCCTTCTATACAGTGAACAATATTAACTCACCAAAGCTGTGCTACCATTGCTAAGTAATAAACAAACACAGCGAGTTCATAGACAAAGCGTTAAATATGTTCAACTCGTATGCCCCTTAAAATCCTGCCCTCTTCTCAACTACCGTCAGTGGGCTGTTCATGCTGTCCATGAGACCCACCGATGTTCCATCCTATCTTTCTAACTGCTACGCAGCTGTATAGACCTAGTCAAGAAGGTGAGATTTGGTTTAATTTGTGACTCTACAGTCATTTTGTGCTCGCTTTAGGCTAATTAGATCGGGACCTACGGTTTAACGTGGATTCAGGACCACTCACAAACATCCATGCCACCGCCAGGATTCGAACCTGAAACCCTGTGGTACCCATGAGGGTGAGGAGCGAAGAAAAGGAAAAGAAAGAAAAAGATTCGATGGAAATTATGACAACGTGTGTAAAGTTTCTTTATAGATAGACAGATTGCTTATTGGAATTTTGTATGGTTTTCAGCATACGGCACGCAAATGTGGAGCAATCACCCCTAAAAATCCATCCTAAAAGGCAACGTTGCCTTTCATTCTTAAACTGCTCATAACATATACAGGGTGATTATAATTAAAGTCTCACATTCAAAATGCTGTAAAAAAAGAACCACTCGACACAATGAGTTCAAATTTGAACCTGAAGATACTTAAAGAAGGGGGAAACGGCAAGGCATTAAAAAAGGTTCCAAAGCGTACTAATAAATGGCGCTGTGAGCGGCATGAAGAAAGTGAATTCGGCTGCCAGTGATATTTTGAGTCGAAATGACAAAGTGTTTCACATGAGTTGCACATTAAACAAGCAGTAGTGTTCAATGTGCTTGATTGCCTCGAGTTTTTGACGGAAAAAAAGGATAGCAAGTCTTTCAACAGTTGTGACACTGTTAATGACAAGCCCATCCACCACGGCAAGGATTGGATGGGTAAAATAGGTGGAATTTGTTTTTATGCCATGCCGTTTCCCTTTCTTCAAGTATCTTCAGTTCAAATTTGAAATCATTGCGATGAGTGGTTCCTTTTTTTTTACAGCGTTTTGAAAGTGGGATTTTAATTATAATCACCCAGTATATGAAGAACATGACTCTTTCCCATGTTAAAGAAAATGTGAAGAATAATAAACATTCCACTCTGTCAAAAAAGAAAAACTGTTATATATAGAAGAAAAGTATGCTTACTACTAATAACCTTAAGTAGTCTCTTTTATTTATTTCACTGTTTGACGTATTTTTTAAGACATATCATGATTTAAGTGCTTTGTGCAATAAAAAGCAATTTTAAAAAACAAGTCATAATACGAATAAAATTTATTTCAATCTATTATAATATTTATTTTTATATAAATCCTATATTGAGAAAAAAATGCTCAGATAATAAATCGTTATAAATAAATTTAAACTCGTTAAGTATATCACTTTGTGGTGTGGGTAAATAAAGTATTATTTTTACTAAAATAAATTGCTTTTATGTCTAAATGAATTATGGAGTCTAAAACAGTCTGTGTCCATGCAAAATTGCCCTTGTAGGAATGAGTTATGGGCAGGAAATCTGACATTTTAACTGATGGTAACTGATGTGTAACTGACAAGATAGAGAGAGAGAAGGCCGTGATCAATGTGCTTCACATTTCAATACATTTTCAGGTAATTGAGATTTCATGATGGATATTCTAACATAACACTCTAACAAGTAATAATAATGTGTTTCTTAATGCAATAAAAAAAATGTTTTTATTTTCTAAGCCAGAAGGACATCACATGAACTGCTGCTGTTTGAGCTCAAAGTGGGATGTTTTATATAACATACATCTTGCACAGATTTCCTTTTAGAATACTTCTGTATTCGTAGCAATGAAACATTTTATTCCTTCAACACTGAATGGTTCAGAGGACAGCATGGTTATTCTAAAACAGAATGCATGGAAAGACTGATGAGAAGTTAATTGTCATGAATACATGGAAACGATCAATTTTCCAGTATCGATGGAAATTTACATTTTAAAGCAGTTAGGCAAACAACGTGGTGTAAATAATAGTTCTTCCAAAATAACGTGACTGATTCTTGGGAAACTTGATACAAAAAAAAGTATATTATAAAGCTTTATAGTACATTCATATTTTATAAATCAATTAATTTTTAATATATATATAGTTCAACATTTTTAAGCTTATCTCCTTACATTATACTTTTTGCATGGAAAGCATGGTTTTTAATTGGTTAAAATTAATTGATTTATAAAATATGAATATACTATGAAGCTCTATAATATAGCTTTTTTTGTATCAAGTATATATGTCGAACTGCAGGGTGATTATAATTAAAGTCCCATTTTCAAAATGCTGTAAAAAAAAAGAACCACTCGTCACAAAGAGTTCAAATTTGAACTGAAGATACTTCAAGAAGGGAGAAACGCCTCAAAAGGTAGTCCCATGACCTATTGAATCCCCCTGTATGTAATTTAAAAAACAGAATAAACCGGAAAAACTGAAAATTACAAATATTTAATTTTTTACTCAACAAAAGATTAAAACAATACTATTTTAAATATTCTGCAAAAATTTGAGGGTGTATTGAAAAATGGGTAACTGTTTGATTGTCTTTCAAAGATGAACAGCGATGAGCAAGAAGCAGAGAACAAACACATGTATATATACACTGAAGTGACAAAGTCATGGGATAGCAATATGCAAATTTTCAGATGGCAGTAGCATCGCGTAGAACAGGTATAAATGCGCAGTGCTTTCATTTCTGTTCAAGTTATTCATCTGAAGAGGTTTTGACGTGATGATGACCGCACGACGGGGAATTAACAGACTTTGAACGCGGAATGTTAGTTGGAGCTAAACGCATGGGTCATGCCATTTCGGAAATCGTTAGGGAATTCAACATTCCCAGATCCACTGTGTCAAGAGTGTGCCGAGAGTATGAAATTTCAGGCATAACATCCCACCATGGACAGCGCAGAGGTCGACCGCCTGCACTTAACGACCGAGACCAGCGACGTCTGCAAAGAGTCGTAAATTCTAACAGACAAGCAACACTGCGTCAAATAACCGCAGAAATCAATGTGGGACGTACAAGGGACTGGTCTGTTAGAACTGTGCGGAGAAATTTGGCTTTCTTGGGCCATTCCAGCAGAAGGCCGACTCGAGTGCCTTTACTGACAGAACGACATCGCTTGCAGCGACTCTCGTGGGCAAGTGAGCATATCGGTTGGTCCCTAGATGAATGGAAAACCGTGGCCTGGTCCGATGAGTCACGATTTCAGTTGGTAAGAGCTGAAGGTAGGGTTCGAATGTGGCGCAGACCCCACGAAGCCATGGACCCAAACTGTCAGCAAGGCACTGTTCAAGCTGGTGGTGGCTCCGTAATGGTGTGGGCTGTTTTTTCATGGCATGAACTTGGTCCTCTGATGCGACTGGACCGAACATTGACTGGAAATGCTTATGTTCAGCTAGTTGGAGATCACTTGCAGCCATTCATGGACTTCATGTACCCAAACAAAGATGGGATTTTTATGGATGACAATGCGCCATGTCACCGGGCCACAACTGTTCGCGATTGGTTTGAAGAACATTCTGGACAATTCCAACGAATGATCTGGCCACCAAGATCGCCCGACATGAATCCCATCGAGCATTTATGGAACATCATCGAGAGGTCTGTTCGTGCCCAAAATACTGCATCATCAACGCTTTCACAATTATGGACGTCTATCGAGACAGCATGGCTCAATATTCCTGCAGAAGACTTCCAACGACTTGTTGAGTTCATGCCACGTCGAGTTGCTGCACTTCGCCGGGCGAAAGGAGGGCCGACACGATATTAAGAGGTATCCCATGACTTTTGTCACTTCAGTGTATATACATTAAAAATAACACAAATAAACACAATTTTAGAATATTCAGAATAAAAATGTTATTTAACAATGTAATTCAAATAATTGCATCCCTACCCAACGAACATCCATGACACCACCAGGATTCGAACCCAAAACCTGTGGTAGCAAACGCCCGAAACCTGTGGACCTCGGCCATCACGACCCAGATAGATTCAATAAATGTTTCAATACTTGGTTTGATTTTTGTAGCAACCAACTTCAGATCTATGTTCTGCATCTCCATATACATTTCGCGGACTGATGGCCAATGGTTGGCACTCTGGCCTTTGATACCAGGCTTTAGGTTCGAATCCTGGTGGGGATGTTTCTTAGTGGATCGGAATCCACATTAAACTGGCGGTTCCGGTCTAATCAGGCTAACGTGTGCAAAAAATTATCGTAGAGCAACAAACCAAATCACATACATTTCAGTTTTAAATACCAGTTGAACATAATTTAAGACTGTTTAAATAAGAATTAAAGTTGTCATGTGTAATCATAAACTGAGTGATTCTGGATTTAGTAAAAAAACAAATAATATAAAAAAAAAAAAAACTAAACCTACGTTTTTTTTTTTCACTCTATTGCAGAAAGTCCTTATAAATAATTTTCATTCATTTTTTAAAGTTTATCTGGAGCCAACTATTGGAAGATATATGCAACTTAAATCTAAAAAAAAAACTAAAATTAATTAATTAAATTTAATGAATGAATTAATATTTGAAAAAACTGTATTAACACCCAGTGGTCATCCACTACAAGTTCCAAAAAAAATGTATTTGAACTCGAGTGGATGAATAAAAAGTATTTTATGAACAACTGAAAATTTTAAAAAGATATATATATATATATAGGGAACGTGTGAACTAATAGAAGGAATTTAATAACAAGCGCTAGACTTACTATGGGGTAAGTTTTTCTTCGTGATAGAGACACTGGGTGATTTTATGTACAACGAATTAAACCGATTAATGGTTTTGTCTTTGATTGCCTATTTTTTTTTTTATTTATTTTTTTTTTTTTGGTATTTCTGCTATTAATTAAAAATATTAATTTGGCAACAATAAAGCTACGTACTGCATCTGTTTCAACTTTCTTTCCCCTTTTATTTATAAAATTACAATTGGATAATTTGAGATAAAACAGCCAATCAGTGAGCATAAAGCTCAAAGCTAAGCTCAAGTTTGTTTACATTATCTACTTGCTTTTTGTCATCTTCGTCCAGTATTAGCTTATGCAAGCCCAGTTTGGGGTTCTGTTGCACGTACAAATTTTTGAAATTATTCAAAGGCTTGAAGAACAAAACTCTCAGAATGTTAACGAATTCACCCTGGTACTTTCGTAATGACGATATTAGACGAGATCTCTCGATTCCAAGTTTAAGACAATTTGTTCACAAAATTTCTACTAAATTCTATAATGATATGCGAAACATTAATAACCCTGTATTAAATATCCTACAAAATTACGATTATGATATTTCTTCCCGCAAACATAGCAAAAGACCTCGCACTGTTCTAAATATTTTCAATTAATTCCTTACAACTGCCTAGACGAAAAAGTTCGCTTTTCTCCTAATTTGTCATCCGGGGTTATTACATGCAACTGATTTCATCAACATCTACATTTTTGAAATTTTTGAAATTTTTCATTTTATAATTTTATTAAATAAATAATTCTCTTTTAAAAAAAAAAAAAGGTCATTTAATTAACTATTTTGCTTATTAACTCAAAGGGCATGAGACCACCGCTATGTTTCAACATCTAATAAAGAAGGAACTAGTGGATGCTACGCTGCCAAGGATCTCCGTAATAATCTACAATAACTTGCTTTTTGTCTTGAATTGTGTCATACAAAGACTTGAAAATAAAATCCTAGATATGAAATGAGGATATCAGACATGCTGTTTAAAACCCAAGTTTTAAACAATTTATTTATAAAACTGCACAACAGTTTTAAAACTCCATTCCCTATATTAATAATTCTGTTTTGAATGGTTTGGTTTGGTACGGTCATTTTGTGTACACTTTAGGTTAATTAGACCGTTACCTACAGTTTAAAGTGGATTCCGAACCACTAATAAAAACCCATCCACCGCCAGGATTCGAATCTGAAACCTTGTTGTACCAAAGGCCAGAGCGCTAGTCAATTGGCCATCAGGCTCTGTTTTGAATGATCTCGACAACTATGATTACGACATTTGTGATTTCAAAAATCGCAAAAGACTTCGCGCTATTCTGTATATCATTCATTAAAGTTTCGTTAACGAAAGACCATGCAGTTTCTCCGTTGAGTCACAAATTCTCCTCAATTGTTTATTGTTTCTTTTTGTATTACCTTACTTAAAAATTATAATAATAATATAAAAAATTATAAATGTATAATTTTTTTTATTAATTAAAAAATAAAAATAATAAGTTAATTTTTTTTAATAAATTAATAATATGTATCTGAGACCTTTTTCTATCTAATTAAAGGGCTTAAAACTTAAGAAACTTCT
Organism: Caerostris extrusa; assembly: GCA_021605095.1. Taxonomy (NCBI): domain Eukaryota; kingdom Metazoa; phylum Arthropoda; class Arachnida; order Araneae; family Araneidae; genus Caerostris; species Caerostris extrusa. The sequence continues at coordinate 19,038 of BPLR01012728.1, read as the reverse complement.
CTCATTCACAAAGCAAGAGATAGAGGCTGCTAAGCAACCAAAGCTCTCCATCAATCTGGCAAATCGTCGTCGTCTTGAATTATGCTAACTGCCCATAATTGGCATTAAACTAGTTGCAGTTTAATGCCAGATGAGAGAACAAAATATGAGTGACAAAGAAGTGCAAATTATTATTATTTTTTATTATTCTAATGCAGCTGGCAAACACTTTGACTGTTATTTTGGATGCCTTAAGGCAAGCGCTGCACCGACGTTACTCCCTAGCACTACCCAGGAGGTGCGTGTAGCTTGAAGATAAGCTACGGACGCGGAGTAACACTACCCCCGCAACACTCTACTATCCTGCTGGACCGGGACCTACGGTTTAAAGTGAATTCCGAGCCACTACAAACATACAGGGCATCGCCGAGACTCGAACCCGAAACCTATGGTACCGAGAGCTAGAGCGCTAGTCACTCGAACATCAGGTTCCTTTCAATTGGATAATTTGGATAATCTCAATTGGATAATTTGAGATAAAACAGCCAATCGGCGAGCGTAAGTCTCAAAGCTAAGTTCAAGTTTGTTTGTATTAGCTGTTTGGTATCGTCTTGAATTGTGCTAACTGCCCGTAATTAGCATTAAACTAGCTGCAGTTGTTGAATACAGTTTAATTCCAGATTATGGAACAAAATTCTGAGACAAAGAAATGTGATAAGCGTTTTAAAGGCTTAGGGCAGCAGAACTTAGACTGGTTGGAACAGGACACAAACAATAAGGACGCCAGTTACTGTAAACCTATCAATTTATGATATCATAACATTATGATTCTAAGAAATATAAGGAGATATATAAGAAGATTAAATAAATAAGAATATAAGAAGATAAATATAAGAATATAAGAAGATAAATATAAGAATATAAGCAGTGTCTTAAAAGAATCAAACTGTTGGAATAGTATTTATTAAAAATAAGTAATTATTTAATTTAATAATTATAAAATAGTATTTTTAGATCTTGATTAATCTTGAATTAATGCTACTGTGCCCAAAAAGTAAGACCAATTATTTTTTTTTTTCTGAAACTCTTTAATTATTCTTTCAAATTTATTTCATCGCCGTCAAAGTAATCCCCTCCGGACACAATGCACTTATGCCAACTTTTTTTCCAATCCTCAGTGCATGCTAAAAAGTCACCGGCAAGGATGGTCTTCAAAGCGCGCCGATTCACGTTGAATCTCTTCAATCATCTCAAAACGGTGTCTTTTGAGTTTAGGGAACAGCCAGAAGTCGCACGGTGTGAATATGATGGCTGTGGAACGATATGGGTTTCATTTTTGCGAAAAAGTCACGCGAAGAATCAATGCAGTGTGAACTGGCGCATTCAGTGTTTTCGTTACCAATCGAGATGTGACGCGTTTGAGGCCCAAAATGGAATTAACTGATCCTTTTGAAATTCCAACATCATCAGCAAGGTCCCTAATTGTAAATCGACTGTTGGCAAGCACCAAATCTTTAATTTATTGGAAGTGAGCTTCGTCGGTTGAGGTTGTGGGTCGACCAGAGGGCTATTCGTCTTCAACGCGTTCTCTGCTTTCTTTGAACTGTTTATACCACTTCTAAACATTTCTTTCCGATATCAGAATGCTCACCGAATGCCTTCTGCAACATTCTATACGTTTTCGCAAACAAAATTGAATGCAAGTTAATTGCTCAATGAATTCAGACATTTCAAAAATCGCAAGAATCTGTTTTAGCGTCTCACAAAGACTAGCATAACTGATACACTAATGAATATTTTGACGTCAAATTTCGCACAGATATCAAGGACAGTGCCAGTAACCTAAAAAAAAAAAAATGAAATTCCATAAGCCCAGGGGAATTTTAAATTGAAAATAGTGTCTTACTTTTTGTACACAGTAGTAATTGGCTTCATCTTGGATTTTGATAAAAATCGCAATCGGTAACTCTGGTCATAATGGTATGCAAAAGCTTTTTAATGCCTTAATAATGTTATCAACATCAAGCAATTTCGCTAGAATTCAATCGAAAAATAACATTTTAAAAAACTTTGGTATTTGGTGATGATGCGAAATAAATCATTAGGTTGCTAAAAACGAAAGGAACTGTAAAAGTAGTATTTATTAAAACATGGTTGACCCACCCGCGGCCCGCCTTGAACATTTTCCGGCCCGTGAGATGTATCCCACTTTTTTAATTTATTTTATAATGGCCAAATTAGTGAAATTCAATGGATTAAAAAAATACATTATGTGTACCTCCATATAGTCAAAAATGAACTGTCGTCATTATGAGAAAAAAATTTAACTTTGATTTTCTTGGAAATATTCTTACAAATATATGACAGATATCGCCTGTTTTATTTATAAGTTTACATTTATAAGTTGACAGAATAATTAAACTATATTCTGCGCATCATGGAACATCTAATATAACAAGTTCTATGTTTTACTTTAGTAACCTCAGTGACGCAGTGATCATGCCTAGATTTGCACAGTTGATTGTTGATAGCAGAGCAAACCAGATTCTTAGTTGAAGTTATTAGCGCTTCTGGTTCAACTTACACCTGCAAATCGTTTTTTTCTAAAATGAAATTGACCGAATACAAAACACGCTCAAACATAACGGACGCTAACCGGCAACACCCATAGCGATGTGCAAATACCCAAATGGAGATCGATTTGCAAAAGCTAAGTGAAAGAGTGGAGAAACAAATGTCGCACTAGAAAAACAAATATTTTTTAGATTTCATTGTTTTTTCTTTCGTTTATGTTTATATATTTTTTATATGTCATTTTTAGTGTTATATATTTCTTTACAATGTGCGTTTATTATTATATTTTTATTATTATATATTACTATGTTTATATGCAATAATAATAGTAAACACAATAATAATAACTCATTCTGTTTCCTTTTTTCACACCAAAAAAAATGTCTATAGTGGGTCTAAATCTAATATGGGGATGTATAATTTTATATGCGGAGTTAGGATGCATTTCCAAAGTGGCCTGAAAGATCATTTGGGTTGGCCATCCCCGGTTTAGGGCAACAGAACTTAAAGGCTAGTTGGAACAGGGCACAAGCAATGAGGACACCATTATAGTAAGCCTATCAATTTAGGCTATCATAACACTATGATTCTGAGGAACATAAAAATGAAAATTTTGAAGTTTTTTTTTAAGTGAATTGAACTGCTGAAATAGTAATTATTAAAAGTAAATAATTATTTAATTTAATAACCATAAAATAGTATTTTTAAAACTTGATTTTTTCCTTAGAGTTTGGTTACTACTATGCCCAAAAAGTAAGTCCAATTATTATTATTTTTTCAAGAACTCTTTATTTGTTCTCCCAAATTTATTTCATCGACTTCAAAGTAATCCAACCAGGACACAATACTTATTTCAACTTTTATTATTATCCTTATTATCTCTCTTTACATGTAAAATAATAGTAAACATAATAACTCATTCTGTTTCACACCAAAAAAAATGTCTATGGCGAGTCTAAATCTAATAGGGGGATATATAATTTTATATGCGGCCCGCGTAGTTGTGATGCATTTCCAAAGTGGTCCCCAAGATCATTTGGGTTTTCCACCCCTATATTAAAAATAAGTACAGTAGAACCTCTTTAAGTCGAATCTCGATAAGTCGAAAACTCCAAAACTGGAAAAGAATTTTTTTTGTTCCCTTCCCTTCAAGCCCCAAAACATGACTCGAAATTTCAACCCTCTATATGTCGAAATAATGAGTAGATCCCCACAATCCATTTTGGTATATATTTTCCCTCCACAACTCGAAAATAAAAATTGGACTTCTGTATCTCGAACATTAGCAATGTTGATTTTACAGCCTTTACATTTAGATCATTTGAAACTAAGCTCGAAGAAAAATAAGTTACCGACTTTAAGTATTTGCCGACAATGCCCGTCATTGTTTCTTAGAAAACAATGTATGAGTATACAATAAATAGAATAACCAATTCTATGAATTATTCTTATTCTTATAATTCTCAAAATAAGTTAGAGAGAATCTAAACCTCTACAAGTCGAATATTTCCTTACAAAATCCGCGTAAGTAGAAATCATCCATAAATCGAAAACTCTATAACTCGAATTATTTGGAGTCTTCCTTGAAGTTTGACTTACAGAGATTCTACTGTAATTCGTTGCATGGCAGCATATGTTTATGAGAGGGATAAGTAGTAACAATGATAAACCAACGATGATAACATGCAATTTCTTATCATATATATCAATATTATCAATTATATATCAATATTTATTCGATATTATATTTCTTATCAATTATATATCAATATTTCTTATCAAATTATATATCAATATTTATATATATATATCAATATTTATAATATTGTTATATTTACTCACATATATTCTATTATATAGTTAAAGATACTTATGTATTGTACTATAGATTACATATGCAGATCTGCTATATTGTAAGTTCTCATACATGATCCACATGAGAAGTATTTTGGAGTTCGTTTTGCAGAGGTTCTACTGCAATTATTTAATTTAAAAATTTCAAAACAGATCGATGTTTGATTTTTCTCGCTAACATATCGCATCCCATTCTAGGATTTTGAAAAAATCGGATGCGCAAAAAAAAAAAAAAAACTTTTTAATGCCGTAACGGTGTTTATCAACACCGAGTAATTTTGCAAGAATTCAGCCGATAGATAAAGGGGGCACCTTAGTTCCCCTTTTGCGCACGTGCATTCGATTTTTCTGCGCATCCAGATCCGTAGCTCATAATAAATGAGTAATTGATACCCAATCAGATGGCTCCGTGGGCAGTTGCAACCCTTTTTCCTCTGCGATTTTTCGGTGAATCCGTTTTTAGTGCTTTTTGGCTTCGATCTGCATCGTTGAAGAAGCAGTCCTTCGCCAAGGTTACGCATCATCAGAGGGAGAATTAGTGGTTTGACGCCTGCAAAAAGAAAAAAACGAGTCCTCTTTCACGATTTGCTCTCTTGCTTTCTTTTCTTTCTTTCTGCGGACTGCATTCTTAGAGGAGTGTTTGAACAACTGAGTAATAATTTCGGGGAGAAAAAAAAATAAGAAAAAGTTAAAAAAAAAAAAAAAAAATGCACGCTAACATTAGCGAAATTAAGTTTGAGAAAAGAGTTCTTTCCCCCCTTTCTTTTTCGTACATCGTGTAATTTGCTCAACGGAGACAAACTGCAGTATATGTGTGTGTGTGTATACACGTATGTATGTATATGTGTGTGTGTGTATACGTATGTATGTATATGTGTGTGTGTGTATACGTATGTGTTTGTATGTATGTGTGTGTGTGTGTATACGTATGTGTTTGTATGTATGTATGTATGTGTGTATGTATGTATACGTGTGTGTTTGTATGTATGTGTTTGTATGTATGTATGTATATGTGTGTGTGTGTGTATACGTATGTGTTTGTATGTATGTATGTATATGTATGTATGTATACGTGTGTGTGTATACGTATGTGTTTGTATGTATATGTATACGTATGAGTATGTATGTATGTATGTGCATGTATGTATACGTATGAGTATGTATGTATGCATGTGCACGTATGTATACGTAAGTATTTGTACATTGCATGTACTTTGTTTATATATGTACTTTCAAAGTGTTGTAAAAAAAAGGATCACTCATCACAATAAGTTCAAATTTGAACTAAAGGTACTTGAAGAAGGGAGAAAAGGTATGACATCAAAAAGAAAGTTCCAACGTGTATTAATAGGTAGCGCTGTAAGCGGCATAAAGAATGTGAATTCGGCTACCAGTAATATTTTGAATCGAAATGACAGCGTATTTGGCATGAGTTGTGCATTAAACCAACTATATTGTTCAATGTGCTTGATTGTTTCGGCTTTTTGACGGAAAAAAATGACTTCTAAGTCATCCAACAGTGTTTAGTGGAAAGTTATGGCACTATTAGTGGTTAGTAGTCCGATTGGATGAGAAAAATCGGTGGAACTTTTTTGGATGCCGCACCGTTTCCCCTTCTTCAAGTATCTTCAGTTCAAATCTGAACTCATTGTGACGAGCAGTGTCTTTTTTTACAGCATTTTGAAAGTGGGACTTTAATTATAATCCCCTATTTCACATATAACAGAAATTCCAATAAAGGTTTTTGTATTTTTTTTTGAAAATATATTTTTATCAATATTCTTAGCAGTAGATATCATTTTTTTAAGACCAGCTATTTTAGAGCAAAACTTTATCACAACGGAACTTTTCGCATAAATTTAAAAAAAATAAATATTCCATTTATTTGTTTTTAACAATGGATTGGCTTCAACTGCATTACCATGGCAGCAATATTAAAATAACTCCTATGTCTGAATTGCGAAAATTATTTTAAATTATATTTTTATAGTTTCGCTGCCGATTGTGTGGCAAATTGGCAAGCTGCCAAATCGATCGGATTTAAACAAAGCGTCTTGCAAAATTATTTTCGAAAGGGTTTTAATAACGACAAAAATAATTTTTATTTTTAGTAATTAAAATTTTTAAATTATACATAAAACGAAAAAAATTAGACAAAAAAAAAAAAAAAGAAATAATAATAATTTCACGATAATCCGTAAACTTTTTTTTTTTTTTTTTCAAAACTGATTTCCTCCCTGTATTTGACTAGCATCTCTCAGAGTAAACAATTCGTCCCTTGTCACTTTTAAACCGGATGCATACATTTCCACACAATCAGTGGTGAAGTCCAATAATTTATCAAATATAGCGCAATCTTTTATGTTAGTCTATCATAGGGACCTGATGGCCGAATGGCTGGTGCTCGGTATCACAGGTTTCGAGTTCGAGTCACTGCTGTGCCATGTATGTTTGTAGTGGTTCGGATTCCATTTAAGCAGTAGGTCCCGGTCTAACATGACCGTAGAGCGTCACAGAGCCCAGTTAGACTTCTCTCTCATCCACATCATTCCCAAACTGTAATGGGGCAACTCAGCTTTAGGCACAGTGATGTAGCGTGGTGTACTACTATTAGTAGTGGTGGTCCCTGTCTAATAGGATCGTAGAGCGTTCAGTCTGTAGTATATCTGCAAGCTACACGCATCCCCTGGGTAGAGATAAGTGAGTAACAGCGGTGCAGCCCTTGCTTATGGCAATAAGATTAACTGTCTCTGTAATCTGATTAATCTGCTAGCTGCATTAGAACAACATACATAAGTCAAATGCAAAAAAATGTTTCCATAAAATAATATATAGTGGGTTGGAGAAACAAGGTTTTCAGGTCCTTGACCACTTTCAATTTTGGACATTTTCAATGAAATCTGGGATTTTTTAAAAATTTCTTCCCCCCGAATTAACTTCATGAGCTTTTTTATACATAATATTCATTTACTACTACCATTAATATTCAAATTCACTAATTAAATTATTAAATAACACAATAAAAAGAATAATTAAAGAAGAAAAAAATGATTGTAAAATTTGCTCTAAAAAGACCGTCGGATGAAAGCAAAGACCAAAAAAAGTGAAAATGAGATTTTTCCCAAGAATTGAATATTTTGAAAATTTGAATATTTCAAATTGTGGTGTATCTCACAAAAGCAATTGAAAAAGTTTCAAGAGTTCATCGACCGAATTTTATGACACAGTACTAAAATGGCATAGTACATAGTACATAATAGAATATGACATAATACATAGTACGATTGAAATCTAGAATACTGTATCCTGAGGCAGTCGCCAATCTTGCAAGCCTGAATATTTCGCCAAAGTTCAGCCAATTTTTTTTAGGGTTACAATACTGTAATCAGAGGAATTCGTAAATTCTTTTTCCATACAATATAATGATTATTTTAGGGGCCTGACTGGCCGAGTGGCTAGCCCCTCGGTGCCATAGGTTTCGGGTTAGAATCCCGGCGGTGCCATGGATGCCATGATGTAGTGGTTCAGAATCCACTTTAAACTGCAGGTCCCGGTCTAACATGATCGCAGAGCTTTTTGCAGAGCTATTTTTACTCCGCGTCCGTAACGTAACTTCAAGCTACACGCACCTACTGGATAGTGCCAAGTGAGCAACGCCGTTGCAATTGCTTGCCTTAAGGCATCACAGACAATTCTCTAAGTGTTTGCCAACTGCATTAGAACAAAAAAAAAAATGATTATTTTATTGCTACTTTCATTGTAATTTGCACAATTTTTAATTATAGTAAATAAGAACAGAAATATATAGTCTTTTAAATAATTATTCTGATAAATTATTGCTTCTAAATTATTGTTCTTATAATGTATGTGACCACTGATACAGAATATAAACAATTTTTATGATGTTGCCACTCATGAAAATACGAAACAAACAGGAAAAACGATTTCCTACTTTATTAATAACTTGTATTAGATTATCAAATATTAATTTCCTTTTAATACTGTTGATATAGTTGAGGTTTTGTGATAGCTGCTATTTGAATTCGATATAAAAAAATTTTTACTTTTTATTTTTAGAAAGTTAGTTGGCGAAGAAAAGCGCACTAAAACACATTAAATTTTTCTACGGTTTTGTGTGTTTTTTTTTTTAATGCTGTTGACATAATTAAGGCTTTGTGGCAACCTTTATTTGAATTCGCGCTTAAAATTTTAACATTTTATTTTAAAACGTTAGTTCACGGTAGAAAAGGTCGCTGGAACATATTGACGTTTTCTGATGATGTTCTTGTTTTGCTCATGCATTTGATATGGCTATGCAAGAATAAGTTTTACGGAAATAATAAACATATCATTTTCGCCCTCAACAAAGGATGTACCAAAATAAAATGTAAGTATTCTCTAGTTTCGTCTTTTTTTATTAATATTGTTTTGTCATTAGAATTGAGCATCGTAAATAATATGAAGTATTTTTTGACATAATAGAAAAATATATGGCGTATTAGCGAATAATTTTGGCGTAATTTAATCGTAATAGTGATTTTTATCGTTGTAAAAATGATACATTTTTGTCAGTTAGCAAAATAAAATTCCACTTAATAATTTGGCGTTAAAGCGATAACATTTGGCGTAATCGTAAATCATTAAAATTTGCCATAATAGGGGTAAACCTTTGGCCGTAAAGCAATATAAATTGGTTTAAAGGCAATTTAGGCATAATAGTGCTAAAATCCGGCGTTAAATCGATAGCATTCGGCGAAAAAACATTTTAGTAATAAAACTTATCTTAGCGATAAATTTTGGCGTAAAAGCATTTCGGGAATAAAATTTGACGTAATAGATGTTTGGTTACTATTGTTGGCGTAGAGTTGTTGGCTACTATTGATAGCGATATTTGGCGCTGAATTTTGGCAAAATGGCATTTTACAATGACACAAACTTCGGCAGCCATTTTATTTATTTACTTGGCGATTTGGCATCCCAGTGAAGGATTTTGACGTAATATTTTACCGTGAAAACTACCTGGTCTATTCATTACTATGCTTACTTGCCGACTTTGCAACTTAGCTGTGTATTTGGCACAGAGGGTACAGGATTCTAGAATTTTACCTAGATTTTTTTTTTCCATATTAAAATGCATTGATACTTTGGGGTTACATCTCTAACTTATTAACGTTAGTGAGATCTCTAACTAACATATATTTTTTTAATATTTAACAAACGAACTTAACAAAGAACTTTCAATTAATTCGATAAATGACCCAATAAGAAATAAAATTAAACAATACAGCTGCTACTTGTTAAAGCACATGAACTTAAATACCACTCTCGGGGGCTGATGGTGGTGGGTAGCACTCTGGCCCTCGGTACCACAGGTTTTGGATCAGAGTCCCGACGGTGCCATGGATGTTTGTAATGGTTCGGAATTCACTTTAAACGGTGGGTCCCGAACTAATCGGATCGTAGCGCGTTGTGGGGGCATTGTGACTCGCGTCCGTAGCCTATCTACAAGCTACACGTGCCCCCTGGGAAGTGCTAAATGAGTAACAGCGATGCAGGCCTTGCTTATGGCATAAAGATTAATTGTCTTTGCATAGCCAGATGCATTAGAACAACAATAGCATGCATCGCTCTGCTGTTCTACATTTGAATATCGCTTTACATAACACACACAGAATTTGAATAATTGGATAAAAATAATGATAAACAAAAACCATACTAGCTGATTTGCCGTTAGTAAACGCCACCAAAATAATAATAATAATAATTATCAATCTAGACGTAAATCCAATTACAAGAAAGGGGAAGTACAGAGTTAAAATTTAAACTTCCAAACACCACAGCCTCAAGGTAAGTTATTAAAAAATAGCTATGCTGCAATATAAAGTAATGCTTATGTTGTTTTTGTGCTGGTTATTTATGTGGTCCTTTTTGTATGGTCCTTCGTCTTTGGTCCTTCGTCTTCGTCTTTGTATCTCCTTCGTCTGAAGTAATAAGTTATTGTTTTGAACTAATAAAACTACTGTAATCATAGAGTAGTAATATAATAAAGCACGCATATCGGGGTTGCCAGTTTACTTAGATGATGTTAGGCAGTGTCTTTTACTTTGCAGTTTAACATACGCAATGATTGTTTGGCGATTCTTGGCCACAATCTTTGCTGTTGGCCTTTACTACTCTATGCTATTGGTGCGAAGAGAGAAAAAGGTCTATTTTGGAATTTGTATTTCAATTAATAAACTTTCTTTAATATTTCCCATGAAAAATAATCAAAAAATTAAATATACATTTATATAGAATTTTTGTAATGTTTTATTCTATATTTCATACAAAATGAGTTATAAACCATATAATATTTATTATATCTATTTAAAGGACCTGATAGCCAAGTGGCTTTGGCGCTCGGTACCACAGGGGTGGAGTCCCGGCGGTGCCATGGATGTTTGAAGTGGTTCGGAATTTAAATCGTAGATCCCGGTCTAATATGATCGTAGAACGTTGCGGGGTATTTGCTACACCACGTCCGTAACTTATCTTCAAACTACACGCGCCCCTGTGTAGTGCTAAATGAGTAACGTCGGTGCAATTCCTGCTTATGTTATAAAAAATAACTAAGTATTTTCCAGCTGCATTAGAAAAAAAGTATCTATTAATCTTTAATAAACATATAGAAGTGAAGAAGACGAATTGAACTCCAGAAGAATTTCAGGCATTTTCTGAACTTTCAAAATTTTGTTTTCTTAATAAATGCTCAAAGGTAAAAGAATCCAAGCGGCGAAACAGCGCCAACTCTAGCACGAAAAGCACGGTAGATGTTTGTCCCAATTTTCAGTTCTTTTATAATAGAAGGACGCGTTTTATGCAATTATGCTACTTTTGTGGCTCTAATAGGAATTGCAATACCTGAATAACAGACAGAAAAATAAAAATCTGACAGATAAAAGAAAAAAATGAAAAATTATAAAAGTGTACGAAAAGATAGTAATGAGATCTGTTAATAGAATTAATTGTAAGTGTTAAAAATGAAATTAAAGGTTTTTGTTTCTTCAACTATGAAAAGTTAAATCGTCAATATAGTTAGTGAGAAAACATGAATAGTTCTGTCTATTGTGCATTATAGTTGCAGATCTTTTTTAAATAGTGTTGAAATAGAAACAAATAGGATCAGTAGGCCAAACTGGTATGTTACAATTTTTTATGAAAACTCGCAACATCATTTAAAGACTCACAAATGCAATACAATTTTGCAGTTTTAGAGAAAATATTCACCAATTTAAATAAAACGCCTATTCCACTACACCAGGGGTGGCCAACCATAACGATCTTGCGGACCACTTTGGAAATGCATCCTAACTCCGCGGGCCATACATGAAATTATATAGCCCCATATTAGATTTAGACCCACTATAGATATTTTTTTTGGAATGAAAAATTGAAACATAATGAGTTGTTATTTTTGTGTTCACTATTATTCTTACATAAAAACATAGATAATATAATAATAATGATACTAAACGCACATTGTAAAAAATAATAACACTAAAAATGAAATATAAAAATATATAAATATAAATGAAATAAAAGAAATGAAATCATTATGAAATATTTATTATACTAGTGTGATATTTGTTTCTCTGCTCTTTCACTTAGCTTTTGCAAATCGAAGCGCATGCATCATGAGTTCTCAGAATATAATTTAATTATTCTGTGAACTCTTAGTTGATAATTGCAAACTCATCATAAATAAAACAGGCAATATCTGTTCTATATTCACAAGAATATTATTTTAAAATCAAAGTTAATTTTTTTCTCATAATTCGACAGTTAGTTTATGAATATATGGATGCACACATAATGTATTTTTTTTTTTTTTAATAAATTGGTTTGCTCTACTTTGGCCATGCTAAAATAAATATATTTTGTAAAAGTATAATAAATCTCACGAGACAGAAATATGTTGAAGGCGGGCCGCGGGTTGGCCACCCCTGGCCTAGTCATTCGTTTAATTTTTATAAAAGATTGACTCAGGAAGTTGAAAAAAAAGTATCTGAAGAACAATAAAATACAGTTTAATTTATAATTTGTTTACGAATAATAAATTATACCTTGGAGTATCATAAATTTTATTTAGTTGTTAAAAGTAAGAATTGAGTTGCCATGATTTGTAACACCAACAAATGTTGTGTGGAAAGTTGTTGTGAAACAAATAATCTGACGTCAAACATGTCTGAATGTAACATCCGAAATAAAGAATCTGACGGGTTGTTTATAAAAAGGTAAAAAAAGAATGTGCTTGACCTGCGTGTGAGCTTTACACAAAGGACAATTCCATCGTTTTAAATTTTCTTTTACTAAAATAGCCATTTTGATCTTCATTTTGTTTAGTAAGCACAAAATTCTATATAGGGATATATTCATGACTTTGACCAGGGGTGGCCAACCCGCGACTAGCCTTGAATATTTTTGCGGTCCGTGACATTTATCACACTTTTACAAAATATATTTATTTTATAGTGGCCAAAGTTGTGGAAACCAATGTATTAAAAATATACATTATGTGTGCACCCCTATGTTCAAAAATGAACTGCCGAAATGATGAGAAAAAATAAACTTTGATTTTAAAATAATATTCTCGCGAATATAGGACAGATATTCCTGTTTTATTGATGAGCTTACAGTTATGAGTTCACAGAATAATTAAATTATATTCTGCGAACTCGTGATGAGTGGAGAAACAAATATCTCACTAGTAAAATAAATGTTTTTAAATGATTTCATTTCTTTTATTTAATTTATATTTATATATTTTTTATGTTTCATTTTTAGTGTCATATATTTCTTTGCAATGTGCGTTTAGTATCATTATTAGGTATATTATCCATATTTACATGTAAGCTCATTATGTTTCCATTTTTCACTCCACAAAAATGTCTATAGTGAGTCTAAATCTAATAGGGAGATATACATTTTTATATGCAGCACGCGGAGTTAGGATGCATTTCCAAAGTGGCCTGCAAGATCACTTGGGCTGCCCACCCCTGGTTTTAACATTTGAATGTGTTTCTAGAAATTCCTTTTCTTACATACAAGGCTAGCAATAAATATTTTTCTCATTTCTAGGACTCTAGAATACTTTCTATTATTCCAAATAATATAAAAGTAATTCATATGAGTTTGATATTCATTAAATAAAAATGTAATACAAAAAAAGAACTGATAGATGGCGCTGAAATACACAAAATATTTACTATAAATATTCAATAATACTGAATTTGTTTTTAATGCTATTTTTATCTGTCCCCCTTCATGTTCAACAATGTGCTCTAATTGCAGGACCATATTTTCCACAGCTGACAGCAATAAAGTTTTAAATAATTAGAAACAGAAATTAATTATCAAAATAATAGAGAGTTTTTGCATAAACATTTTTTATCATCCGAAATTTTTTTCTTCTAGCGCGCATGCTCATAGGAATAGCTCAGTAGTGAAGTATTACTGATAAGCATGCGCAATAGGTACAATGTTTCTTATGAGCATGCGCGCTAGGAAGTAAAATATCGGACGATAAAAAAACGTTATGCAAAAACTCTCTATTATGTCACTTGAAATAAAAAACAGAATTGTGTCTGCTAATAAGGCCTTTTTGTGTTAAGAAATCTGATTAAATCATAGTTCATAAGCAGAAAAACTAAATTATTTTTATATAAAACACTTTTAGATTTATTTTGGTCTCTGGTTCTGGTTCTGGTTGATGATGATGACCTATTTTGGTCTATGGTTCTGAAACTTGAACTTTGGCAAAATCTGATGAAGCCCATTTGAGCGGAAGATTTTAAGGGCTAATCTTGGAGATGTTAAGAAAAGTGATTGCTGGAGAAGACGGTACAACGCAGAAATTTATAAATGCTATAAATACCCAGATATTATAAAAATTTATTACGATCAATAGATTAAACTGGGCTGCTCATGTATTTAGAATGAATGATTTAAGCCCTGTAAAGAGGCTCATTATGAAAAGCCATAGGGATAAACAAGAGGAGCACGACCCAAGTTGCGATGAATAGACGCAGTTGAAAAGGATTTTGCTGTGCTAAAGATTAAGAATTTTAGGACCATTGCCACCCAGAGGAATGCATGGAAATCTCTTCAAAGGAAAGCCTTGGTTCACTCTGGGATATCGTGCTATTGATGATGATGATGATGATGATCGGAGTCAGACTGCTGGAATATCAAGAATCTGGCGCCAAATACTTCCTTCAGATTTAGCAGTTGATAACCTTTTACGGTAGATATTGTCCTTCAGATTTAGCAGTTGCTAACCTTTTACGGTAGATATTGTCCGTCAGATTTAGCAGTTGCTAACCTTTACGATAGATATTGTTCTTCAGATTTAGCAGTTGCTAACCTTTACGGTAGATATTGTCCTTCCAGATTTAGCAGTTGCTAACCTTTTACGATATTGTCCGTCAGATTTAGCAGTTGCAACCTTTTACGGTAGATATTGTCCTTCAGATTTAGCAGTTGCTAACCTTTTACGGTAGATATTGTCGTCATTTAGCAGTTGGTAACCTTTTACGATAGATATTGTTCTTCAGATTTCCATGCTTGCCGTCAGAAAACACACAACCAAAAGCGGCAGAGATGATTTCCGGTGAACGCGATTTCCATGCTGTTGAAAATTACTTGCAGCTGTAAAATGCTGCCTTAGCAATTGCTTTATGCGACGATCAATGTGTGGCGCTGGGCCATCCTGCATGAAAATGATATCCTGAAGTCATCCACGAAGTTGCAGAATTACAAAATCTCTCAACATATTACGATACCGTTTTCCTGTGACGGAACAGGATTGGATTCTAATTGCATTCATCTGTTCCCAAAAATATTATCCAATGATAAAGATAGCCGTAAAACCACAGCATGCTGTCACTTTTTCAGGATAGCATGAGGGTTTTCAGCTGCCCAAATTCGACAGTTGTAGGTGTTAACTTGTCCAATAACTTGCCACATTTTCGACGCTGTCAGACGATATTTCCTTTCGTCAAGGAAGAATGCAAAGTTTTTGCAGTTGTTTTAAATTTCTGTATCATCGTACGTAAAGCACATGGGGAATTCTTCGTATCTGCTTCATACAAAGGAATTCTTTTACAGCTGCAACGGAGTACGCTGCAGCGCCCCTTGACTTCTATTACTTGTGAGCAATTAATTAGTAAACGCGAACATGTTACAAAAAGATTCTGAAGATTTTGAGAAAGGCTTGAAATTTTCATCTCAAGTCATACATTTATTGAACCATAGGCTTTTTAAAGATAAATAGATGCAAGAAATGTAATTTTTTTATAACTCTGATCATAAAACATTGCAAAAAGTTCATATAAATGAATATTTTATTTTATTTTTTTAATTATTTTGTAGTGAAAATAACACGCAAGTAAGTTTATGCAATGTAGACCTTGCATAGACTTTTGCCTATGCATTTAGCGGTATAAAATGTTGGACCCTGGGAAACGTTCTATAGGGCTAAATGGTCTACAGTTTTCGGCATGAGTTCTCGGTGGCATCCTAACCGTCGCCCGGTTGGCCTGAATGTATTGCAATGGAATGCTGGCGGTTGTCTCAATAAAAAAAGAGCTGTTCTAATGAACATCTACAATGTACTGGGAGTTTTGACGAACCAAACTGCATTCTTTGTGATTTGACGGAACTGGTGAACGAGTTCATTTCCATCGTTGCTTGGTACTTCATAGCCAAGACGGCGAGAAACTGCCAAGCTACAGAACACTTAAGGTTTTGACTTTGAATTTTTTTAAGAATTGACTTTGGTCAACTTTGTTACTTTTTGTGAGCATTTTTGCTTCTTTTATTTTTGTCTTTTTTTCCTATTTTTGTATTACCTTTCCGTTGGTAATAAAAAGTTTATTTATAGAATATAAGTGATAAATTTTTAGAAAAATTAAATTTAGATTTATTTGCAGATAAGAAAATTAGCCATTTCTGTTGAAAATCAGTAGTAGGATAGTAGACCTTTTCCTCCCATCAAGCCAACAGCATAGAGTAATAATGCCAACCATAAAGATTGTTGCCAAAAATCGCCACGCTATCATCGCTTATGTTAAACTACAAATCAAAAGCCAAGCGAAGATTATTAGCAGAATAAGGAATATTTCTATGAATATTTGAAAAATAGTTTTAGATGAATATTTGCAGTTTTCTTGTTCATAAATCATATAGCCTCAAGAAGAAGTATTTTTGTTCGTGCTGAATAATTAGGAAATTATACTATTTTAATTGTTGAACGGAGCTACATAATGACCTGAACAACCTGAATTTATATAGCCTGAACTTAATTTTTAAGTACAGTAAATACTTAAACTCAGTTTTCTTAAATTATATTTATATAATGTGTCTTATTATTTTTATTATTATTATTTTTTATGTTTAGCATCCTATTTTTCCAAGTTCCAAATTTTCATTATTTAGGTTACGAAAAAAATAAAATAGGTTATTTTAAACATACGTATTAAATCTTTAATTGCGCTTTTTCAGCAATTAAGCTTTTGTAAAAATAACTGTTCTACAAATTCAAGTTTTAAATAAAAAATTGAATGACACACTTCTTCAAAATTAAGTACATTCAAATTAAGTTTAAAGTATTCTATCAACTAATTAGCGATGTTTAATAAGAAAAACGGCTATTTTGTTTTTGGCATTTGATAAAATTCTACAAATTTCGTAATAATAATAATAATCTAAAATTATTAATCTAATTAGGTAATTAGGTAATTATTAATCTTAATGACAAAACGTCGTTTTACATAGTCGTTTTTATAAAAATATTGAAAATAAATATTGAATTAGCTTTTCTCTTCATTAAAAATATAATTATATATATATATATAACCGTCCATCCATAAATATATATATAACATACACGCAAAAGTGACAAAAGAAAGTCATAGGATACCTCTTAATATCATTGTCGGCCCTCCTTTCGCCCGGCGAAGTGCAGCAACTCGACGTGGCATGGACTCAACAAGTCGTTGGAAGTCTTCTGCAGGAATATTGAGCCATGCTGTCTCGATAGACGTCCATAATTGTGAAAGCGTTGATGGTGCAGGATTTGGGCACGAACAGACCTCTCGATGATGTCCCATAAATGCTCGATGGGATTCATGTCGGGCGATCTAGGTGGCCAGATCATTCGTTGGAATTGTCCAAGAATGTTCTTCAAACCAATCGCGAACAGTTGTGGCCCAGTGACATGGCGCATTGTCATCCATAAAAATCCCATCGTTGTTTGGGTACATGAAGTCCATGAATGGCTGCAAGTGATCTCAAGTAGCTGAACATAAGCATTTCCAGTCAATGTTCGGTCCAGTCGCACCAGAGGACCAAGTCCATGCCATGAAAAAACAGCCCACACCATTACGGAGCCACCACCAGCTTGAACAGTGCCTTGCTGACAGTTTGGGTCCATGGCTTCGTGGGGTCTGCGCCACACTCGAACCCTACCATCAGCTCTTACCAACTGAAATCGTGACTCATCGGACCGAGGCCACGGTTTTCCATTCATCTAGGGACCAACCGATATGCTCACGTGCCCACGAGAGTCGCTGCAAGCGATGTCGTTCTGTCGGTAAAGGCACTCGAGTCGGTCTTCTGCTGGAATAGCCCAAGAAAGCCAAATTTCTCCGCACAGTTCTAACAGACAAGTCCCTTGTACGTCCCATTGATTTCTGCGGTTATTTGACGCAGTGTTGCTTGTCTGTTAGAATTTACGACTCTTTGCAGACGTCGCCGGTCTCGGTCGTTAAGTGCAGGCGGTCGACCACTGCGCTGTCCATGGTGGGATGTTATGCCTGAAATTTCATACGCTCGGCACCTCTTGACACAGTGGATCTGGGAATGTTGAATTCCCTAACGATTTCCGAAATGGCATGACCATGCGTCTAGCTCCAACTAACATTCCGCGTTCAAAGTCTGTTGTTAATTCCGTCGTGCGGTCATCATCACGTCAAAAGCTCTTCACATGAATAACTTGAACGAAATGAAAGCTCTGTCAAAGCACTGCGCATTTATACCTGTTCACACACGCGATGCTACTGCCATCTAGAAAATTTGCATATTGCTATCCATGATTGATTAATTAATTGATGTATTAGCTCGATAAGATTGGTAGGTGAAGGAGAAAAACAAAAGCCTTCTGAAATTGTTCGTAGTTAAAATTATTCCTCAATTGCATAGCATATTGAAGAAAACTGTCCTTTCACAATCACCAACCACTCTAGTGACTGCAACGCGTACTTCATCAGTGCGGCAATGCCTTCGTTCTCTTTCCTGCTAGGATTCGACTTCAAGAAAAGCCAACCTATGGAATTTTGAAATGCCAAAATTAAAAAAAAAAAAAAAACATTTATTACTTAATTTTCTAAGCAAATGATAAAAATAGTGTGCTTTAGTTTAAGTAACTTTTAACATGATAAAAAATTCAGACAATTATTGAAATATATTGTGTTTGCAAGGACATAAGTGCAGGGTGACTATAATTAAAGTCCCACTTTCAATCACTGTAAAATAATTAAAAAAGAGCCCCTCGTCACAATTTCAAATTTGAACTGAAGACCAGCAATACGTAAC